>CAMDTW010000017.1:182500-197500 GCA_945910005.1 Isoperla grammatica | reverse complement strand
GAGATTTTCGGGAGGTCGGCAAAAAGATGAGGGACGTTCAAATTGTTGTTTCCAGGGTTAGAATATAGCTGCTGGAAATGACTTCGCACATGTGTACGAATAGCAGCAGCGTCTTTCGAAACGGTACCCCCAATTTCAAGACAAGAAAGTTGAGTAGGTGAGTGGTGCACCATTCCGTACTGATAGAAAAAGGGTGTAGCAGTATTACCGTATTGGAGCATGTTGGCAGACTCCACAGCGGCAGTGGCGTGGGCTTCCGAGTAGTGGATTCTTCGTACTTGAGCGGCACAAGCATTGAGCTCAATTAGGGATGACATCGGGTATCCGGGTATCCGGGTTACCCGAATCCAAAAATTACCCGAATCCGTTCTAAGGATTCGAATCTTGTTCTGGTACATTTTTAGTTGAATTGTTGTATGCTTCAACAATGCGCCAACAATGGTGATAACAAAATGACTTGTTTCCATTCCATAAAATACTTTCCCGCTCCGTTATGTACCCATTATCGGCTTGATTAAAAATAGACTAAGGTCCGTATGCATAGTCCAGACTCAAGCCTTCCTCAACTCAGCCTCTCCTCAGCCTTGCCTAACCATCAATCACAGAACAGCATTGCCATGCGGACGGCTCTGTGATTGGTGGCTAGGTGAGGCTGAGGAGAGGCTGAGTTGAGGAAGGCTTGAGTCTGGACTATGCATTCGGACCTTGCCTATTTTATGTGGTGTAATTGCTGCGGGCGAGTTCTGGTATGCCTGTGCTCCCACTGGCTCTCAGCCTACCCCCTTACCCCTTACCGACTATCATCACTGGCTGACAGAACGCACGCTGGCAGCTTCTGCCACGGGCGGTCAATGGCCTTCAAATAACATGTTGAGCGGCGTGATTTACACTTCTAGGATTCGGGTTACCCGAATCCTTGAGGGGCTGGAATCGAATCCAGATTTTACTACCCGATGTCATCCCTAAGCTCAATACATTCTTGCTCGGACAAGTTTGATTTAGATTTAAGATTGTAAAGATTACGCTCAAGATCTTTGAGCGTGCTTGTTTTCTCGTGAAAACGGTGGGCTGTGTATCGTTGGGTGGCTAATCTTATTTCGTTTTTTAGCCCTTCCCAACACACGAAGGGATCGGTTTCATTACACTTGTCAGAGAAGGTTGTAATCAGCGCGCACACTACTGAGGTGTAGTAGGTGTCCTGTAAGAGCATATTGTTGAACTTCCAATAGGGAGATTTATGAGAGACGGTGAGAGGGAGTTCAAGAGAAAACACTACACAACAGTGGTCTGAAAATGACGGTATTATTTTAGGCAGCACCGCGAATCCAATATTGGAAGCCTGGATGTAAAACCTGTCCAGACGAGCTCTTGGGCGTCGGACGTGAGTGCCTACATACGTGTATGCAAGCTCTCGAGGGTTCGAAGTCCGCCACACGTCTTGTAAATTCTCTTTGGACAGGATGGTAGCCAGGCGCTGCGCTAGACTTCGACGATTTTCCACACAGCCGGAACGATCAAGTGGGTCAATGGTAAGGTTCCAATCTCCCCCCAATATAACCACATGGCTATGATGAACACTGGAGAGATACCTGTCGAGTGAAAGCAGCACCGGTACAGCGATGTTGTTGTCATGGGGTAGATAAACATTAACCAGGTGGCATTGTCGTCCGTCCAATTGAACCTGAGCACATTGCGCATAGCCGGGAACAAGAATGTTTGTAGAGTCGAACGGCGTTTTTGACGCTATCAAAGTGCCACTGCTGTTCTGGACATCCGAGTTTATTGCAAAGTTGTAGGTTTTGTTTAAAAATTCATAAGTAGGGGAAGAAGAAAGGTTTGTTTCTTGAATAAAAAATACGTCAGATCGTAGTCTACGGAGGAAATTTGTAAGAGCGATTTGTTTCATGTCACTTTTCATACCACGTATGTTTAAGGACATAAAATTGACCATTGTGAAAGGAGATTAAGAATTTGTTTGGGGTATAAACCCTGATTCAGCGGCCATGGATTTCAATATCCGCGCAATCCGTTTTTTTAAATTTAAGTCATGTGTGTTTTGAGCAGTCTTTTCCAGTTCCACGTAGAACGATTCTACATTGTCAGAGTAGGATTTAACAATTGGTAAAATTTTCTTAAAATGCCTCGCATTTTTAAGAAAAGCCTTAATGTTCTCCGATGTTATAGAACCTTCTTTGGTTCTCGAATCAGTTGACTGCATAAACTCTTCCGATAGAAAAGAGTCGTTTGATGCTAACGACTCGCAGTCGGACTGAGCGTCATCGTCAAGTCGCGATCGTTTGTTTGAAGGTTGATGTAGAACAATAGGCGAGGAGAAAGACGGTTGATGAGCGACAGTAGGAGAAGACAGAGACAGTTCCTTAACCTCCGGTATGGGAGGAGGTGAACGTTTGTTTAAAGGTTGGTTCACAAAAACAGGTGAAGAGATAGTGGGTTCCTGTTCTTCAACCTCCGGGAGGGGAAGAGGCGTACATTTATTCAATGGTTTGTTTACGATAATAGGAGAGGAGATAGACGGTTCTTCGACCTCCTTAACGGAAGGAGGAGGAGGCGGTGGAAGGGTTGTTGTGTGGTATTGAGCTAGTCGTTGCAGTGACGATTTGGCCTTGACCTCTAGAATTGAAGAAGAGGTATTCAGTTGGTCCGTCTTACCACCGTCACTACCGGCCGGCGCGGCAGGAAGAATAGGGACGCAGGGTCGGAGAGATAGTGATTCACGCGGTGCGCCACTCACAGTTTGAGCGAAGGTGGGCTTTCCAGGTGGCAAGGGGGGATACTTTAAAGTAGACGGTAAGTTGGATGTCGACGGAACGACACGAGGGTTCTGCATTTGAAGGTTGGGTTGTTTAGGAGTCGATTGCTTGCAGTTCCTGGAGACGTGTCCCTTCTCGTTACACGTAAGACACGTCACGTCCTCCATAGTAATAAAAACAATTACCTTGACGTTGTCCTTCTCGAAGTGTAGAGCATCGGGCACTTTGGATATATCCCTAAAGACAACATACGCCAGTTTTCGGAACGATTTGATATGAGAACAACCAGTGAGCTTTGATCCTGTTGACAGGTCGCGTATTTGGCCGGTAATATTACCGTACTGTGAAAGTTTTTCAGTCAGCATATCATTGGTTATGAAGGGGAAAACATTAGAAAGGACGATTTTGGTAGCAGACGAAAAATATTTTCGAATAGGAACGTAGTTGCCCTTGACAGTAATGAAATTGTCCTGAATAAGCGTGTCAATAGCTGCTTCAGTTTTCAGAAATATACAAACACGTCCGCCAGACACACGTGACGCGTGCGTGATTTGGTCACCGGAAACAAGTTCGAGAGCGCCTTGTAGGTAGTCATCGATGGAAGTATCGGGAAGATTATCAATAATAACTGCCAATTTCGGTGAAACTGACATGATTCAATTCTTAGTTGGTCACCGCTTACTGGATCATTAAAAGAATTCCTGAAGTGCTTTGGAAACAAAGAACTTATAGGAATGGTTGTGAGAGAATGGTTGCTCTTTGAAAGCAAAGAACTTAGATCGATTGTTGTAGGACCCGTCGAGAAGGCTGTGGTTGTAGGTTTTTGTTTTCAATAGCATCAGAACTGAATCCAAAATGTATTTATGTAATTATTTAACTGAAATAATACTTATTCAGTCATTTCACTTACGAAAGACGATAATGTATATTAGTAGCTTGCCTGAGTGTGGTCGAATAGGATGGGCCTATGTCTTCAGAGCGTGATATTCCATCCTTTTGAGTGCGGTCAGTCAATGGCGAGCACACGCATGATGCACATATCACCAGAAAACACACAAAAAGATTGATAACTTCGAAAAACAGTTACTTTTAACCACTTACGATACACACGGAGATATATCTTCACTAGTACTATCGTATAGACAAGTTTAGGAATTATCGCACGACTTTTACTCGCAAATAATTAACAATTCGCAGGAGCCGATGTGAAACACGTCCGTCCACTTCGAGATAGATAGATAGATAGATAGATAGATAGATAGATAGATAGATAGATAGATAGATAGATAGATAGATAGATAGATAGATAGATAGATAGATAGATAGATAGATAGATAGATAGATAGATAGATAGATAGATAGATAGATAGATAGATAGATAGATAGATAGATAGATAGATAGATAGATAGATAGATAGATAGATAGATAGATAGATAGATAGATAGATAGATAGATAGATAGATAGATAGATAGATAGATAGATAGATAGATAGATAGATAGATAGATAGATAGATAGATAGATAGATAGATAGATAGATAGATAGATAGATAGATAGATAGATAGATAGATAGATAGATAGATAGATAGATAGATAGATAGATAGATAGATAGATAGATAGATAGATAGATAGATAGATAGATAGATAGATAGATAGATAGATAGATAGATAGATAGATAGATAGATAGATAGATAGATAGATAGATAGATAGATAGATAGATAGATAGATAGATAGATAGATAGATAGATAGATAGATAGATAGATAGATAGATAGATAGATAGATAGATAGATAGATAGATAGATAGATAGATAGATTGATTGATTGATTTATTCGAACAAGTTGGTTCACAAATACAAAAAATTACATATTAGTTAACGAGTACAATTTAGCAGGTGCATACATAAATTAGTTTCAAAACATTAGGTACGAAAACAAGGTGTTAAATTTTAAGGGTTTAAAATATTTGGTACGAAAACAACGTGTTAAATTTATGAAGCAGGACAAATAAAATGAATAAAACAAGGAATGATCATTCAGACTTAACAAAGCACGTGTTTGTGTTGCCACAGTGCGTGGAACATATCCAAAGTGTTCGTACGCACTGCACTTAAATATTCTATATTCAATCTGTAATTTAGTCTGTGTTGAAAGATGTCCAGAAATGGTGGATGGTCGTCATTGTGCAGGGTCCGGAGTATCGTTGAAATGGCGAGTACGTTCAGGTAGTTGCTCAGGTCCGCCGACCGTGTATCACCGGGACACGAAAAGAGGGTTAAACGTTGTCGGAAAGTCACCTGACGTATCCGCAGAAGGCGACAGGTGATGAGGTCGACGTATTCCCACAGGGGAGAAACGCGTCGACACTCGAAGAAAACGTGCAATGTCGTGCCTACCTCGTCGCACCGTGGACACGTCGGAGAGTCGCGAAGGCCCCAGCAATTGAGACGAACGGGGGTAGGGACCGCGTCGTGCAGAAGCCGCCACATAATGTCTCCGTCACCGCCTGCCGTCGGCAGGGCGTAGATGGCGGACCATAGGACTGGAACATCGGCCAAAACCGACGTCCTGCGTAACTGCGAACCAGGCAGTATCTTCTTTTTACACGTTAGGTACAGCTTCCTTCGATTTGTCGTGTCCAGTACGCGGAGAACTTCTTGTAGGGAAGTGCTCGAGGCAGGGCATATCAAGTCCCACGCCTGTAACACTGATTTATAAAATGGTTGTACTCGTCCCAGCCAGTCCGTTCTTATTGGTTGTAGAATAAAGTTATGAACAGTTGGGGAGTAGTGTTGGAAGTTGATCTCGTGCAAATGATGTGTGGCTGTTCGCTCCGCCTCGTGTGACAAATAGTTGACGAGGAAACGAACTCGAAATGTCATTACTCGTGAGTATATGTGGGTTAAACCAATTCCCCCAACAGTAGGTTCGGCGAACACATTGCTTTGATGCAACCAGTGTCTGCCTCCCCACACGTACTTAATGAGAATCCTGTGGACATTGTCAATGAAACCATTTGGTGGTTGAAGGACCGTTAGAACATGAATAAGTTTAGAACCAAACAATTGATTGGCTATAATTCGCCTCCCTCGAATTGTCGATGCAATTTTCCTTTGTGCACATTTATTAACGCAGTTTTGAATTTTTCCTGTTAGACCAGTCCAGTTTTGTGCTTCCCATGCCGTCGTGTTCCCCAGAAATACCCCCAACACGTGCAGACCGTCAGTTCGCCACGAGTAGTTGAGAGGGGTGTCGGTTCGTTGAGTCCACGGGCCAACAAACAAACCTACCGTCTTATCACGGTTGAGCTTCGCCCCAGACGCAAGACTGTACGCATCTAATACATTTTCAAGATGGAGAAACCCTGTATTGTCGGTAAGAAGTACGTAGCAATCGTCAGCATAGGCCGATGTAACAATTGGCTGGTTATAGTTGGGTAATTGTAGGCCATAAGGAGCTAACTTTGTACGACAAAGACGGAGAAACGGCTCTACAGACACTGTATAGAGGAGACCAGAAATCGGGTCTCCTTGACGGATTCCCCGTGTAATAGGGAAGGGAGGCGTTAGTGTGGAGTTGACGCGTATTGCACAACGCGCATTAGTGTATAATGTTTTAATGATGGATAAAAAACGATCGCCAAAACCAAACGCCTTTAACACTTTATGAATATAGTTGTGCTCCACTCTGTCGAAGGCGTTGCTCTGATCAAGTGACACAATGGCGAGGGGGAAGCGGCGTCGATTACAATAATCTATAACGTCCCGCATACCGTGCAAGTTTGAGAAAATCGATCTCCCTTCCACGCAGAAAGTTTGATCAGAATGAATGATTGTTGGTAGCACTGAATTAAGTTTGTTTGATAAACTTTTCGAAACAATCTTATAGTCGGTATTTAAAAGCGATATATGGGTCTCCAATTCTTTAACTGACGCTTGTCACCTTTCTTGGGGACAAGGACAAGTACGGATAGCTGCATTGACCGTGGTAACGAAACAGATTGTATAGCTACGTCTACAACAGCATAAAAAAAATCACGCAAGTGGTTCAAAAGTGACGATAAAATTCAACTGTTAATCCATCAAGGCCAGGGGATTTCCCCACAGAAAGCTGTTGGAGAGCAGTTGTCAACTCGGCCGCTGTAAGGGAGGCGTCCTGGACCCTTATTCTGTAATAATTCCGCTATGGAAGCGGGCCGCTTTGGGTCGAAAGCGGCCGATATGTAAACAATTGCGGTTCCACAACAATATAACTGTCTCAATAAGTTCCAATACTAGTGTTTTTATTTCTCAATTGTTTCCATATCGGCCCGCATCCAAAGCGGGATAATTACAGAATAAGGGCCCAGGCGTGTTTTGTCTTCATCGGTTAGTTGAGGTAGGTCCGAGAACAGTTGTGGGACATCGAGGTTGTTGTCACCAGGGCTCGAGAAAAGATGATGAAAATACTCTCGCGTGTGATTTTGAATGAAAGTCGAGTCCTTCGTCTCGGCTCCGTTTATGTGCAAACATGATAGTTGGGCGGGGGACATTTTGGCTCGATGCAGATGCAATAAGTAGGGTGATGGAACACTGTCAAAATGAAAACGTTCCACCTTTTCCACAGCTGACGTCACTCGTGCCTCACTGTAATGCAGTTTGCGTATTTGGGCTGCGCACGCATTGGTTTTTATGCAATCGGACGGTGTCAGTTGACATTTCGACTTAAGGTCTCGTAAGCGCCGTTCTATGACCGTCCTCGTGTGGCGTTGTTGATAGTAGGTGTGCGCCGTGTATCGTTGTGTAGCAATACGTATTTCAGCCTTTAGGCTGTCCCAGTGTTCACGGGGGTCAGTTTCATCTGTCCTCTTGTCATTGAAATGAGATATTATATTCATGATGTATTGGGTATAAACTGAGTCAGCGAGAAGCTCGTTATTGAACTTCCAATCAGGGGATTTGCGGGGGATGCAATGGGGAAGGTGCAGAGAGAAGCATACGCAACAGTGGTCTGAAAATGTGGGTAGAATCTTTGACCCGGCTGTGAAACCTATGTCTGACTGTTTCACGTATAGCCGGTCAAGACGAGCACGGGGACGAGCTCGGTGTGTTCCAACGTACGTAAATTCAAGGGGCCCTGGGTTCGACGCCCGCCATACATCTTGCAAATTAAGTCTCTGGAGAAGTGTGGCTAATCTCACCGATAAAGTTCGTCTAGTTTCCGTGCACCCCATGCGATCAATTGGGAGAGTAGTCATGTTCCAGTCACCGCCTACAACAATGACGTGGCTATGGTGGACAAACTCCACGTAGCGTTCTAGCTCAACAAGAACGGAGGTGGCGATAGTATTGTCGTGAGGCACATAAACGTTTATCAAATGACATAGCTTTCCTTCTAGTTGAACCACGCCGCATTGTGCATATCCGGGGACGAGTACACACGTAGAATCGAACGGGGTTTTGGAAGCAATGAGAGTGCCGCTGCTTTTTTGCACACTGCTATTTATTGCATATACAAAGTTCTCTGTGAGAAAGTGATGCTCAGGGGGCTGATCTAGATTAGTTTCTAGTAGGAAAAGAATATCAGTTCGTTGAAGAGAAAGTAGGTTCGTCAAAGCGACTTGTTTAATGTCGTTTTTCAGACCTCTGACGTTTAATGACATAAAATTCACCATGTTGTTGTCGTTAGTAAAGTGATTTTAGTTCAAGAACACTGCGAGGGATGAGACCGCGCACTTCCCATCTCAGCACGCATTGCTTTTAGTATTCTCGCATAACGTTTTTGTAGATTTTTATCCGGCGTATTCTGACTAGCCTGCTCAAGTTGTTTGTAGAATACGTCAACATTAGTACAGAACACATTGACAATGGGGAGGATTTTCTTGAAGTGCCAAGATTTAACTAAAAAATCCAAAAGCGTCGCCGGCGACAAGTCACTGGTACACTCACCCACGTTCGTGAGAAGGTCATTGAGGGCATCGTCATCCATTGCCGCGTCTTGGGACTGCAAAGAGCCGCTCTCGGATAGTTCATCGTCTATCCTTAATTTCTTCAGGCGGGCGTCAGACGAAGGCAACTCGAATTCCAATGTAGATCTCTTGAGAGCGTCCTGTTCGAGGGAGTCAGCATACTGCTGGGCTCTCGCTTGGGGGGAGAGAGCTGACACTTTGAGAACGGTAACATGGTCTGGCGGCGAAGTTGCTGGCACAGTTGGTGGAGCACAAGATGACGTCGACACCGACGGTGTAGAGAAGACAAGTGGTTGAACTCAATGGGGATGCTAGGGTCGGGGTCTGGGCGTAAGGCCACTGGCCTCACTACCCCGGCGAAGGTTCTCGGAGCCAACGGGAGGCGAGGGAAATCACTCGTGCTTTGAGAAATATTCTGTTTACAGTTCCTCGATATATGTCCCCTACCGTTACACTTTAGACATTTTATATCTTCCATGGATATAAACACGACCACTTTTACCCCCTCCACTTCAAAGTAGAGGGCTTCCGGAACTTTCTCAAGATCGTGTATAAGCACGTATGCAAGTTTGCGGAATGATTTAACATGTGCACAGCCTGCTATTTTTGATCCGGACTGTAGATCGCGGATTGGACCAGAAGTTTACCAAAAAGTTGTATTTTGTCTTCCAACATTCCATGCGTAACAAAAGGAAAAACATTTGACAAAATTAGTTTTGTTGCCGCCGAAAAGTACTTCCGAACGGGCACAAATTAATTTTTTACGGTAATAAAACCATCGGAGACGAGCGCGTTCATGGCCTCCTCGGTGTCCAGGAAAATGCACACTCGACCCCCCGAAACACGAGACGCGTGGGTGATCCGCGGACCCTCCACGACAGCAAGGGCACCACGCAGATAGTCATCAATAGACGTTTCTGCCACATTATCAATGACAACAGCAAGAGACGGTGAAACAGACATGTTAGTATGTTGTACAGATATTACCCAGCTAGCAGCGACCGTGGTATACACTCACACAGGGCATACAAGCCACGTCAACCCCTGCCGCCACACACTCCAACCAGCCTCGAGCACAGCAAGGCAAGCTATAGCCCGCACTAGGCAACCGAAAACAATTTTAGTCGTGTAGCTTCCGCACAAAACAATTATTCACAAAGATAATATAACGAGTAGAAACAGCTTCTGAAACTCAATAGAACCACCAAGTAACAGAAATATTGCACAAGTCCTTACCTCAAAAAACGTATTAATTGCAAGAGCCGATGCACATGTCAACCGATCACTTTGACAGCATGGATGGATAGATAGATAGATAGATAGATAGATAGATAGATAGATAGATAGATAGATAGATAGATAGATAGATAGATAGATAGATAGATTGATAGATAGATAGATAGATAGATAGATGGATAGATAGATAGATAGATAGATAGATAGATAGATAGATAGATGGATAGATAGATGGATAGATAAATAGATAGATAGATAGATAGATTTGATTTGATTTATTCGAACTGTCAAAATATATTACATCAGTGTTACAAACTTAAACAGAGAAATTTACATCAGGTATAGATGAAAGTACAAAATGATGATTATCACATTTGCAAGACAATATTTTACAAAATACCTCCAAACCTCCAAGTGCGATTATAAATGTGTACAGTTTCTGTTCGTACGGCCTTTAAATATTCCAGATTTAATCTGTAGGAAAGTCGATTTTTAATAATACACAACGGATCACCGCCTGGTTCTTCA
This sequence comes from Isoperla grammatica, assembly GCA_945910005.1. Classification (NCBI taxonomy): domain Eukaryota; kingdom Metazoa; phylum Arthropoda; class Insecta; order Plecoptera; family Perlodidae; genus Isoperla; species Isoperla grammatica. Next base: position 187,015 of record CAMDTW010000017.1, on the reverse strand, counting down.
AAGTTCTTCTGCATGAACCGAAATACAGTAGATTTTCCGAGGTTCAATAGGAAGTTTGCCAACTGCCACTGCACGACGGCGGCAGGCTCAAAATCCAGTCCTAGCAGAAGGTCGAGCGTCGAAAGATGTCTTGAGCCAATAAGGCGTGTAATTATGTCTCGAACAAAGGTCCATAAAGGAGTTACTTTAGAACATTCAAACAGAACGTGGAGAGTGGTGCCGGGAGAAGTGCACCACAAGCACTGTGGAGAGTCACGGATCCCCCATCGGTGTAGTCGGGCAGGCGATGCCACTGCGTCATGCAGCAGTCGCCAGCAGAGGTCGGCGTCGAAGCTGGTCGTCGGGAAAAGGTAGACATGGTTCCAATGCACGTCCTCTTGTGCCAGTTCAGATCGTCCAGATAGAGTCGAAAGAGGTAGTTCACGTTGTCTGCACGTTTGGTAGAGTCTGCGTCTATTGTCTACGTCCAACACACGTAGAGCAGCGTTTAATGTGGTCGTTGTGGCAGGGCAGACCGTATCCCATGCTTCCAGTACTGACCTGTAGAATGGTTGTAACCTGTGTAACCAGTCACTCCGAATTGGCTCGAGTACAAGTGAGTGAAAATCGTCAGCGTACCTATGGAGATTCAGTTCGTGAAGCACATATGGATGAGTTCTTTCGGCGTCGGGTGAAAGAATACTGGCTAGAAAACGTAGTCGGAAAGTCATGACTTTGCACTGGATGTTCGTGAGCCCGATACCTCCATCGCCAGGCTCGGCAAAGACGTGAGCGCGGTTGAGCCAGTGTCTGCCCCCCCACACGAACTTGATTAATTTTGTATGAATTGTATCAATAAACGCTTTTGGGGGTTGGAGAACAGATAGCGCGTGAACAAGTTTGGATCCTAATAGTTGGTTGGCGATAATTCTCCTTCCTATTATTGTCGCGTGATTCCATTTAGAGTATCGGTCTATTCCGCGATTTATTGTTTCTGTCAGCGTCGTCCAGTTATTGGTTTCCCATTGTGTAGAATTTCCAAAGTAAACACCGAGAACTTTCAGCCCATCACTATTCCACTGGAAACCTAGAGGGTTGTCAGTTCGTCCCTGCCAGGACCCCGAAAAGAGACCGTTAGATTTAGCCTAATTGAGCTTTGCACCAGAAGCGCACGCGTACGTTACGAACGCCGTGTGTAGTTCAGCGAAACCTCCATTATCAGTTAGAAAAAGATATGCATCGTCGGCATAAGCTGAGGTGACAATGGGTATCCTCGACCCAGGTATTTTAAGCCCGTAAGGTGCAAGAGTTTTACGGCAAAGAACTAGGAATGGTTCAATAGATAAGGAGTACAAACATCCGGATATAGGATCTCCTTGTCGTATTCCACGACGAAGAAGGATAGGTGGAGTAAGAGAAGAGTTTACTCGTAAAGAGCATCTTGCGTTCGCGTACAGCATTCGTATGTAGGACATAAACCGACAACCGAAGCCAAACGATGACATGATTTTGAATAAGTAGTCATGTTCGACTCTACCGAACGCACTCGTTTGATCAAGTGATAGTATAGCTAGTGGCAGATTGTTTCTGTTACAGTGATCCAGTGTATCACGAGTAAGGTGGAGGTTGGAATACAGTGACCTGCCTTGCACGCAGAACGTCTGGTCAGAGTGTACTACGTCACCCATTACTAAGTTGAGTTTGTTAGTTAAAGCTTTAGAAATCATTTTATAGTCGGTGTTTAAAAGTGAGATCGGTCTCCAATTTTGTATCTGCACACGATCACCTTTCTTGGGAATAAGCACAAGCACTGACATTTGCATAGATCGTGGTAGAGTCGAACGTTCGACTGCAGTTTCGAACACCTTGTAATACAGTATGCGAATAACGTTCCAGAAATGTAAGTAAAATTCTACGGTCAAACCGTCTGACCCACACGATTTTCCTTTTGTTAATTGTTCGAGAGCCACCCGCAACTCTGCAACTGTAGGCATGGCGTCAAACTTGTTCCTAGCAGCGTCGGAGATTTTCGGGAGGTCGGCAAAAAGATGAGGGACGTTCAAATTGTTGTTTCCAGGGTTTGAATATAGCTGCTGGAAATGACTTCGCACATGTGTACGAATAGCAGCAGCGTCTTTCGAAACGGTACCCCCAATTTCAAGACAAGAAAGTTGAGTAGGTGAGTGGTGCACCATTCCGTACTGATAGAAAAAGGGTGTAGCAGTATTACCGTATTGGAGCATGTTGGCAGACTCCACAGCGGCAGTGGCGTGGGCTTTCGAGTAGTGGATTCTTCGTACTTGAGCGGCACAAGCATTGAGCTCAATACATTATTGCTCGGACAAGTTTGATTTAGATTTAAGATTGTAAAGATTACGCTCAAGATCTTTGAGCGTGCTTGTTTTCTCGTGAAAACGGTGGGCTGTGTATCGTTGGGTGGCTAATCTTATTTCGTTTTTTAGCCCTTCCCAACACACGAAGGGATCGGTTTCATTACACTTGTCAGAGAAGGTTGTAATCAGCGCGCATACTACTGAGGTGTAGTAGGTGTCCTGTAAGAGCATATTGTTGAACTTCCAATAGGGAGATTTATGAGAGACGGTGAGAGGGAGTTCAAGAGAAAACACTACACAACAGTGGTCCGAAAATGACGGTATTATTTTAGGCAGCACCGCGAATCCAATGTTGGAAGCCTGGATGTAAAACCAGTCCAAACGAGCTCTTGGGCGTCGGACGTGAGTGCCTACATACGTGTATGCAAGCTCTCGAGGGTTCGAAGTCCGCCACACGTCTTGTAAATTCTCTTTGGACAGGATAGTAGCCAGGCGCTGCGCTAGACTTCGACGATTTTCCACACAGCCGGAACGATCAAGTGGGTCAATGGTAAGGTTCCAATCTCCCCCCAATATAACCACATGGCTATGATGAACACTGGAGAGATACCTGTCGAGTGAAAGCAGCACCGGTACAGCGATGTTGTTGTCATGGGGTAGATAAACATTAACCAGGTGGCATTGTCGTCCGTCCAATTGAACCTGAGCACATTGCGCATAGCCGGGAACAAGAATGCTTGTAGAGTCGAACGGCGTTTTTGACGCTATCAAAGTGCCACTGCTGTTCTGGACATCCGAGTTTATTGCAAAGTTGTAGGTTTTGTTTAAAAATTCGTAAGTAGGGGAAGAAGAAAGGTTTGTTTCTTGAATAAAAAATACGTCAGATCGTAGTCTACGGAGGAAATTTGTAAGAGCGATTTGTTTCATGTCACTTTTCATACCACGTATGTTTAAGGACATAAAATTGACCATTGTGAAAGGAGATTAAGAATTTGTTTGGGGTATAAACCCTGATTCAGCGGCCATGGATTTCAATATCTGCGCAATCCGTTTTTTTAAATTTAAGTCATGTGTGTTTTGAGCACTCTTTACCAGTTCCACGTAGAACGATTCTACATTGTCAGAGTAGGATTTAACAATTGGTAAAATTTTCTTAAAATGCCTTGCATTTTTAAGAAAAGCCTTAATGTTCTCCGCCGTTATAGAACCTTTTGGTTCTCGAATCAGTCGACTGCAAAAACTCTTCCGATAGAAAAGAGTCGTTTGATGCTAACGACTCGCAGTCGGACTGAGCGTCATCGTCAAGTCGCGATCGTTTGTTTGAAGGTTGATGTAGAACAATAGGCGAGGAGAAAGACGGTTGATGAGCGACAGTAGGAGAAGACAGAGACAGTTCCTTAACCTCAGGTATGGGAGGAGGTGAACGTTTGTTTAAAGGTTGATTCACAAAAACAGGTGAAGAGATAGTGGGTTCCTGTTCTTCAACCTCCGGGAGGGGAAGAGGCGTACATTTATTCAATGGTTTGTTTACGATAATAGGAGAGGAGATAGACGGTTCTTCGACCTTCTTAACGGAAGGAGGAGGAGGCGGTGGAAGGGTTGTTGTGTGGTATTAAGCTAGTCGTTGCAGTGACGATTTGGCCTTGACCTCTAGAATTGAAGAAGAGGTATTCAGTTGGTCCGTCTTACCACCGTCACTACCGGCCGGCGCGGCAGGAAGAATAGGGACGCCGGGTCGGAGAGATAGTGATTCACGCGGTGCGCCACTCACAGTTTGAGCGAATGTGGGCTTTCCAGGTGGCAAGGGGGGATAGTTTAAAGTAGACGGTAAGTTGGATGTCGACGGAACGACACGAGGGTTCTGCATTTGAAGGTTGGGTTGTTTAGGAGTCGATTGCTTGCAGTTCCTGGAGACGTGTCCCTTCTCGTTACACGTGAGACACGTCACGTCCTCCATAGTAATGAAAACAATTACCTTGACGTTGTCCTTCTCGAAGTGTAGCGCATCGGGCATTTTGGATACATCCCTAAAGACAACATACGCCAGTTTTCGGAACGATTTGATATGAAAACAACCAGTGAGCTTTGATCCTGTTGATAGGTTACGTATTTGGCCGGTTATATTACCGTACTGTGAACGTTTTTCATTCAGCATATCATTGGTTGAGGATGAGCCTATATGTTCAGAGAGTGATATTTCATC
>CAMDTW010000017.1:157500-177500 GCA_945910005.1 Isoperla grammatica | reverse complement strand
TACGTACAACAGCTAATATCTAACTGTATTCATATATTATTATTATTATTATTATTATTATTATTATTATTATTATTATTATTATTATTATTATTATTATTATTATTATTATTATTATTATTTTTATTATTATTATTATTATTATTATTATTATTATTATTATTATTTTTATTTAGATGACTCCTTGATTAGTTGGATGACTCCTGAGATTCAGAGGCTGACTAAGGAAAGGGATGATTTGTTTAAAAGGTGTAAAAATTGTCGTGTTTCTTATAAACAACATTATCGTATTAGTTATGTTAATTTTAGAAATAACGTAACAAAATCGATCCAAAGAGTTAAAGTCAATTAATTTAGAAATGTATTTGAAAGAGATAAAAGCAATATGAAGGCTACGTGGCAGTCAATTAATAATATCCTTGGTAAAAAGCAGAAACAATCTGTCGATGAGGTGATTAAGAGATACATTGGGACTTACGAAAATATGGACATAATCGGTAAAAATTTCGTTGAAATTTTTGTCAATGAAGTAAGTTCCATTCAACATGACTGTGACGTGTGTACATCTACACCTCATATTGCTGCATGTGAGGCACAGTCAATGTTCATGCCTGTTCGCGCCATTTATTCGTCGCTGGTGTTTTGTATTTTCGTGGTGTTGGTTTACCTGCCTATTATTTCATATGTTTCGATTTTTGGCCAATCACGTCAACTCTTACAGTTTTCCTGTTTTCAGCTCGTTTGCCTTATCTTATCTTGTCAGTATTGTTCAAGTACCGACCTCGTCCAGTCAAGTTGATTTTCTCTCTCGTTTTCTTTCTCGTGCAACCAGACTGTTTCTACGCTGCATGTCCTGGGTTCGATCGCCTTCCAGGCATTTGTCATCTTTCCTTCTTTTCTCTTCTAAACTCGAGTTTCTTTCTTCTATTTCTTTCTCACTACGGCAACCTTCCGCCTGTCGCTATCATCTACGCTTTGTCATCTTTCGAACATCATTGGGGTAAGTTTACATCAAATATATACAGTCCACTAAAAAATCACCTTGAAGTGATCACCCCGGCTCAAACATATGGTCCTCGCGGAGCCGAATTGTCCGGTAATATTCTGCATTTTTCTCGAAGATTTTCTCAATCAAGGTCAGTCCTTAGTTGGTCGCACAATATACACGTCTTTGAGTGTTGTGTGTTTCCGCTCTCGTATTCTATTGATAATGCTATTCAGTGTGTGTGTCTTACGTACGTCGTACATCCCTTGTATTTCTAACATTGTCTTTTGCATTTTCGATCATAATGGTCGATATAACGGCAGAACTAAACAAGTTAGTTGCTCGACGCGAGTTTATATTCGCGACCGCCCAACGAACGAACTTTGCGTTCGAAAAAATAAAACCTGAACAAGTTGAGTCATATAGGCCTCGGTTCGATGAATTATCTGTTTTGAAATCGGATTTTCAAGAAATTCAAATGTCCATTGCCGATCTCAACACTCAAGTAGTTCTTCCTGCCAAGCCGATCGAAATAGACAAAGTTCAGGAGAGTTTTGAAACGTTGTTTTATGCTGCCAAATCTCGGTTTCTCGCGGCTGATAAATTAAATCAGCGTCCTGCTGTGACTCAACCTGGGTCTCTACCCGCTTCAGTCAAACCATCCATTGCATTGCCTGTCATAGATCTTCTCAAGTTCAAAGGTGACATTTGTAAATGGCCCGAGTTCTATGCTCTATTCAAGTCTCTTATTGATGATAATAAGTCAATAAGTAATGTTCAAAAATTACACTATTTAAAAACTTCGTTGTCTGAAATACCGTTGACACTCATCTCAGAGTTTCAAATAATTGAGGAAAATTATCCCTTCGCTTTGCACACGCTTGTCTCTCGTTATCAAAACAAGCGATTATTAGGGAGCTTGTATGTTCACAAGATTTTAGATTTTGTTCCTCTGAAAACGTCATCTAATGACGGCCTTCAAGCATTTCTCAAAGTACATCGCAATTCTGTCGACTCTTTGAAAGCCCTGAATATTCCTGACCTGGGCGATTTCCTTCTACTGTGTTTGGCATTAGCTAACCTTGATACGTCATCTCGCAAGGTTTTAAAACCAAACAATCGTCTAATTCGACTCCCGAATATAAATCGCTTATTGATTTTGTCGAAGACCACCTAAAGTAATGGAGCTATGTGCTGTCGGTAAAAACTCAGTCACTTCTGTCAAAAGTTCTCCTCCTGTGAAGAAGGTCAATACGTTGATGGTGTCATCTGATGTTTCGAACTTGAGTTCAAAACCATCTCACAATGACTCATCTCGCAATCACGCTCATACTAACGTGTCCACTTATCCGTTATGTAAGGCTTCGCATTCATTCTATCAATGTAATACTTTCCGTGGTTTAACCGTAGACCAACGTTACGACACTCTGCGACAAATAAAACGCTGTTTTAATTGTTTTGGTTAACATCTACAAACCCAATGCAATTCAAAGTCTTGTTCGGGGTGTCATAGTACCAAACATCACTCTATGTTGCATGTAGACTCCACTCAGTCTTCTGCGGACGATACTCCTGTCTCCGATCAACGCCATCAGGTGGCACAGACTCTGTCGTGTCAAGTCCAGGATTCGAACCCCACCTTCAAACTGTCATATTGGGCACCGTTCGCGCACTCATAAGTGATGCCCACGGGATATTGCACCCATTTCGTGCGGTTATTGACTCCGAATCGCAAATCTCTGCCATCACTAATTCGTAAGTGCAACGTTTGGGCTTAAAGGTCAAACCAGCCACCGCCCAACTGTCAGGCGTTGGTCAAATTCACGCTCGTGTGCATGGTATCGTTCAATGCAGTATAGCTTCTCGACGTTCTAAGCAACCGGCTATGCATGTCAACGCGCACGTTCTCTCAACTATCGCCGGCAATTTGCCTACTTCCTCCGTGTCCACTGAGGTCATAAAGCGCTATCATGACCTCGACCTCACTGACGATCACTTCAATGTTCCCGGACCCATTGATTTTCTCATTGGTGCCGATCTCTACTCTGACATTCTCTGTAAAACTGGAAACATGATCGTGGGCAGCAAACCTGCTGCACTCAACACGGTTTTCGGTTGGGTGATTTTTTTGGGTCCAGTCAACTCTTCTGAACCTGCACCTGAGTCATCCTACTCTTTTCTCGCCGTGGCCAATACTCCTTTGGAACACACTCTTTGTCTCTTCTGGGAAACAGAAGAAGTTAGTCGACCCCCTTCTCTAGACCCATTGGATTCGCTCGCTGAAGAGCATTTCATTAAAACCCACTCTCGCGACCCAGGCGGTAACTACTCGGTCGCTCTACCTTTCAAGCCTGACTGTATCATGCCAGGCTATAATCGTGACGTCGCGCTCAAGAACTTTGTTAGTTTGGAGCGTCGTCTTAAGCGTGATCCTCCACTTCATGACACGTATCACGAGTTCATGAGTGAATAAGCTTGTTCACTGCATATGCAGCCTGCTTCTCAACCTTCAGAGTACATTATCCCCCAGCAATTGTGTACACAAGGTCACAAGCTCTACCACTAAATTGCGAGTGGTATTCAACGCCTCCTCCCCTGATAAACGTGGAGTTGCTCTCAACCACGTCTTGCTCAGTGGTCCCAAACTTCAGAGTGACCTTCCTCGGGTTCTCACCACCTTTCGTGTCTATCCCGTAGCCCTGTGCGCGGACGTGAGACAGATGTACCGTCAAATTCTTGTACACCAGGACGACCGTGTCTATCAGCACATATTTTGGCGCCCTGAGCCTTCCTCCCCTGTTATTAAGTACGAGCTCAACACAGTGACTTACGGTCTCACGCCCTCTGCTTTCCAGGCCCAAAGAGTGTTGCAGCATCTTGTCAAGGACGAGGGCGCGCAGTTTTCTCTCGCTTCACGCGCCCTCACTTCAAACATCTACGTCGATGACATAGTATCCGGTGCCAGTGACCTTGACGAAGCTCTCGCGCTTCGCGCTGAGTTGCAATCAATCACTCAGTGCGCCGGGGTCGAACTTCGCAAATGGGCAAGCAACTCTCCCGACGCTCTTAGCGCTCTTCCTCAGGACCACCTGGAGACTCCCCTCGTATTCTCTAACGATGAGCAGACTCTGAAAATTCTCGGATTGTTGTGAAACCCTCGCTCTGATTGCTTCAGTTTTCACACTCTACCTTTTAAAGGTTGTGTCACCAGACGTTCCATACTCTCCTTCATTGCGCCCATATTCGACCCTCTCGGGTTTCTCACCCCTTGCCTCTCCTGGATGAAAGTGTTCATGCAGAATCTCTGGCTTTTGCGCGTGGAGTGGGACGAATCACTTCCGGAGTCGCTTTCTCAGACTTGGATCACTGCCATCGAAAGCGTGTCCAAGTTGAGTGATGTCAGTGTTCCGCGCCTCCTTGTTTTGAGTGACGCCACCTACCGGCTTGTGGAGTTTTGTGACGCCTCCGAGAAGGCCTATGCTGCCACTCTATATTTGCACGTTGAGACGTGCTCGCAATCTCATGTCAAACTGTTGAGAGGCACAGGGGCGTCGGAAGTCTATTTTTCCAGGGGGGGCGAATTTTCCAGCTGACTTTGCAACATTTTGTAAAAAAAAATTCTGTCAGTTACCATGCAGCCAGCCTCTGAAATCGCTTGAAGGAATAAGCGGAATCTGTACTCTAAAATGCATTTAATTCATATTGGCCATTTTTTTAGGGGGGGCGAGATGATACTCTCGCCCCCCCTGTGCAAGCACAGGGGGGTCGACTGACCACCCTGCCCCCCCGGTTCCGACGCCCCTGGAGAGGCAGGAGCAAGGTCGCGCCCGTCAAGCTTCTCACTGTCCCTTAACTGGAGCTCAGTGGCGCATTGTTATTGTCTCGGGTGTTGAAAGATGCTCTGCCCGCTCTCGAGTCCTTGCACATAGAAACAGTGTTGCTCTATACCGATTCCACGACCGTACTTGCCTGGCTCTTTACCCCCCCGCACCAGCTTAAGACTTTCGTCGCCAATGGAGTAGTCGAAATTCTCGAGACCACTTCTCCTCTGAACTGGTCTCACGTTCGTTCCGAAGAGAACCCTGCCGACTGTGCCTCTCGGGGACTTCTCCCCCAGGACTTGTTGAACCATCCCATATGGTTCTCTGGTCCCCCGTTCATGCGTTCGCCCCCCTTTACGTGGCCTCGTTCGTCCCCTCGCGTGAAACTAGCCACAAGGTGCCTGAGCTGAAAGCGTCTCCCACAGTTCTGATCAGTCTTGATCCCGTTGTTGACCTTCTGCTTGTTAGGCTGCAAAGCTTCTCCTCGCTCGTCAAAGCCAAGTGCGTGTTTGGTCACGTGGTACGTTTTCCCCGCATTTTGCTTGCTCGCCGAAGTCAGCTTGCTTCCCCCACTGGCCCCCTGCTTCCGTTCGAACTTGAGGACGCGATGCGTTTGTTCGTACGCGTCCCTCAACGACATTATTTCGCCAATGAGTTCAAGCAATTGGCGAAACACTCGCCCGTGTCTCACCGCATCGCCCTCCTCAAACCCTTCGTTGACTCCCGTGGGTTTCTCAGGGTGGGCGGCAGACTTCACTACTCTTCACTTCCCGAAGACGCACGTCATCCGCTCTTGCTTCCCAAAGAAGCTCATCTGTCCGCACTCTTGTGTGATGCTTTTCATCTCACGTCATTGCACTCTGGCCCTCGCACTGTGCAAGCTCTCATTCAGCAGATGTATTGGATCGTTGCTTTACGCGGTTTATTGCGGCAACGCATTCGACGTTGCTTAACCTGTTTCAAATTCCGCGCCAAGCCTGTTCAGCCAATCATGGCTGAGCTGCCTGAACCTCGCGCTAAGCCTTCACGCGCTTTCCTCAACGTAGGCACTGACTACACTGGCCCTTTCTCCGTGAAGACGAGTCCCCGCCGTAACGCCCCCATCGTCAAGGGTTACTTGTGCTTGTTCATCTGCATGGCCACTAAGGCTATTCACCTATAGTTGGTCTCGGACTTATCCACTGAAGCCTTCCTGGCCTGTCTTGATCGGTTTCTCGCTCGTCGTGGCCTCCCCGCTCATATTTATTCCGACTGTGGTCGTAATTACGTAAGTGCTGCCCGTACGCTCCGGGAGATACACGATTCTCTCACCTTAGCTGAAACTACTATCGCTGACAAGCTCGCTCTACGTAATGTTCAGTGGCATTTCAACCCCCCTTACGCCCCTAATTTCGGTGGCCTATGGGAAGCTGGAGTGAAGTCCGCCAAACTACTTCTACATAGATTAATTAAGGTATCCTACCTTAATTTCGAGGAGTATTCTACCCTGTTTGCACGTATTGAAGCCGTGTTGAATAGTCGACCTCTCTGTGCCACTTCGTTCGACCCCCTAGAAGGCCCTGAAGGCCCTGATTACCTTTCCCCCGCCCACTTGTTGATTGGCACCTCACTTCTCGCACCTCCTGAAACAGCTATCGCCGAGTCCACTTCTCACCTTTCTCGTTGGCAACAAGTCCGTCAGCTGCATCAATCCTTTTGGACGCGTTGGTCCAGAGAGTATCTGCATACGCAAATGCAGCGTGGAAAGTGGGTGCGCGCGTGTCCTAATCTCCAGGTCGGTGACGTCGTCTTCGTGTTGGAACCCGCCACTACCCCATTATCTTGGCCTATTGACAGGGTGGTTCAGGTGTGCCCTGGTAACGACAACGTCGTCCGAGTCGCGTCCGTTCGCACGTCTAAAGGAGTGTTCACCCGACCGGTGAACAAGTTAGTTACCCTCCCCTCTCTTTAGTCGTTCGTTTTGGAGTGATGCTAGATTTAGATTTGTAGTACATAGTTTGTTATTTCTCATTGTCATATCTAAAATTGGTCTATTTTAGGTGGGCGGTATGTTCGCGCCATTTATTCGTCGCTGGTGTTTTGTATTTTCGTGGTGTTGGTTTACCTGCCTATTATTTCATATGTTTTGATTTTCGGCCAATCACGTCATCTCTTACAACTTTCCTGTTTTCAGCTCGTTTGCCTTATCTAATCTCGTCAGTATTGTTCAAGTACCGACCTCGTCCAGTCAAGTTGATTTTCTCTCTCGTTTTCTCTCTCGTGCAACCAGACTGTTTCTACGCTGCATGTCCTGGGTTCGATCGCCTTCCAGGCATTTTTCATCTTTCCTTCTTTTCTCTTCTAAACTCGAGTTTCTTTCTTCTATTTCTTTCTCACTACGGCAACCTTCCGCCTGTCGCTATCATCTACGCTTTGTCATCTTTCGAACATCATTGGGGTAAGGTTACATCAAATATATACAGTCCACTAAAAAATCACCTCGGAGTGAGCACCCCGGCTCAAACAATGCCTGAGATCACGGTGAGGGAGTTTTACAATATCATTAATAAATTTGATGAAAATAAGCAACCAGGATTGAATGGGATAAGAATTAAAGATCTTAAAGCTATAAATGATACAATTAGCCTAGTTATAACAAAATTAGTAAACCTTTCTATTGTAACGGGTAATATTCCATCTAAGTTAAAAGTCTCGGTGGTGCGGCCTGTTTATAAAAAAGGGGACCATTTTAACTATAGTAATTATAGACCTATTGCTCTGCTGCCTACGATTGAAAAGATAATGACCCGTTGCATTGCTGATAAATTAACAGCATATCTATCTAAGTATGGAATTATTAACCCATTACAATTTGGTTTTCAAAAAGCGAGAAGTACTTCTGATCTGCTACTTGAATTTTCTGATCATGTTAATTCAAAGCTTGATGATAATATGCATGTTATGGTGTTGTTCATTGATTTCACTAAGGCATTCAACACGTTAAATCATGCTTAATTAATTTCAGCAGTGCGTAACTGTGGAATCAGAGGACCACTTTTAAAATGGTTCATGAGCTATTAAGAAGACCGGCAAGTATTAGTTAGAGTTGGGGATAGATTCAGTAAACGGAAGTGTGTGATCTCGGGCGTGCCGCAAGGCTCTATTTTGGGAACAATATTATACTTAATATACGTTAATAATATGTTTAAATGTATTGTTCATTGTAAGATTTTAATGTTTGCGGATGACACTGTATTGGTTATAGCGCACAGGGTGTTTAAAGTAGCAGAACAGTTATTACAACAAGATTTTATTAACATCCTTTGTTGGACTCACGATTTTAATTTGATCATTAATTCTAGTAAAACGAAAGTTATGCATCTGTGTTCACCCTACAATAAATTTAAATTAATGCCTATTAATATCGTGTATTATTCATATGATTGCCTCCACGGATTACAAAAAGGTCAAAACTGTATAGGTTGCCTTGAAAAAATTGAAATAGTTGAAACATATGTCTATTTAGGATTGACGATCGATAAAGTTTTAACCTGGAAGTTCCATATTGAAAGCCTCTGTAGGAGGTTGCGTTCTGCAGCATTTCAACTTTTTAATTTAAAATATCTACTACCCATTAGTATTTTGAAGATAGTTTACTGTGCAATAGTAGAATCGCTTTTGTTGTATGGTCTATCTTTATGGGGGCGTGCATCAAAATGCCATTTAAATTCGCTAACGGCATTGCAGAATCGAATTATTAAATCTATAACACCCAATCAAAGCCTTTCTATTATACAGTGTTATCAACTTTCTGGTGTGCTCCCAATCTCGTTTTAACTTACTTTTAGATTGTTCCTTGCTTATTATTTCAATGATAAATATAAAGTTATAAATGATATCAGTAGTGTGAATCTCCGTCATAGAAAGAGATATGTAGTGCCCTCCTATATAAACAAGTACGGAATGAGAACTTTCGAATGTATAATCCCTTATGAATTCAACAAGTTGCCATCAAATTTAAGTGATTTAAATAGCCTTAGTTTAGTTAAATTTGCATTAAAAGAGTGGATTTAGTTAAGTTTAACGTTAGAGTAATTGGGTATTTGTATTGCGTGTTTCAACTAATTTATTCTGTGATTTTATTTATATTGTACCCATCTCATATTTTTACTATTTATATGTTTGTTTTTTCAGTTTTTGTCGTTCAGTTGTTTGTTTGTATATTATTTGATTTTTTGGTTATCTGCCATTACGGTTTAATCATTTGTGTGTACTTTTCTTGTTTATGCCACAGATAAGCCCTTTCAAGGGCTTTGTGGATTTTATAAAGATGATTAAATGTTGTGTGCTTTTGTTTATATGATAACTGTTATAATAAAAAAATAAAAAATTATTTTTATTATTATTATTATTATTATTATTATTATTATTATTATTATGGGTATTATTATTAATATAATTCTATATTTATATATATATATATATATATATATATATATATATATATCCTGACCCCGTTTCCAACATTAATTATCGGGTTTGGGTGGGAGTAGCAAAGTACCCCATGTCTTAATGGGCTAATGTTTTCGTTGCCGGCTAGCCAGGCCTGACACAACCACCTCCTCAACCGCTTCCTCGATCACTTCTTCCGTTACCAGAGGGCCGTTTAGTAGTTTCCTCCATCTTTCATGGTTTTCCTATAGCCTTTCTGCTTCAACTTCTTTCCAGGATCTTCCTCTATTCTTCACACTGTTTTTGATCTGATTCACTTGTCTCTTGGTTTGCCTTCTTTCGTCTTATACCCTTCTTCTTGTTGGTGTTCAAACTCTCTTCTTGGTATGCTAGTTAGGTCAATCCTTTTCATATGTCCAAACCAACAAAGACGTTCTCTCTCCAATCTTACTTTCACGCTTTCAACACCATATCTTTCTCTGATCACACTATTTCTAATCCTGCCCTTCTTTGTCACACCCAGTATGCTTCTCAAGAATTTTTTATTATTATTATAATCGTTATTATTTTTATTTTTATTAGTATTATTATTATAATTATTATTATTATTATTATTATTATTATTATTATTATTATTATTATTATTTTTATTATTATTATTATTATTATTTTATTATTATTATTATTATTATTATTATTATTATTATTATTATTATTATTATTATTATTATTATTATTATTATTGTTATTATTGTTATTATTATTATTTGTATTATTATTTTATTATTATTATTATAGTTATTATTATTATTATTATTATTATTATTATTATTATTATTATTATTATTATTATTATTATTATAATTTTTATTATTATAATTATTATTATTATTTTTATTATTATTATTATTATTATTATTATTATTATTATTATTTTTATTATTATTATAATTATTATAATTATTATTATTATCATTATTTTAAGTATTATTATTATTTAATTGAATGTATCACAATCATACAATCTTGGTCAAAACCGGCGTTTACATGTTATACGGACGTTATGTCAAGTATTTCCATGTGTGTACCTTATTTAACTTCACTAATCCCATGTCACTAGTTTAAAAACTGTCATCAATCTCGGTCAAAGCCGGTGTTTACATGTTATACGGACAGTACAGATGTAATGTCAAGTATTTCCATGAGGTACCTTGTTCAACTTCAGTCGTTACTGTCTTATTAGTACTTGTTCATAATATACACTGCATAATGATATGATCTTATTTGCGTTGTCTTCGTGTGTGTCTTCTTTGCGTCGTGTTACTGTGTGTACGGTCGTGGCCGATTTCTCAATGCCATCCTAGTAATTCTACTCTATGGACAATGTAAAAACCACGAACACCATGTCGGGATGGATGGTGTCTCGAAGGATTCACTTTCATGAGTTTAAACTAGTTCTAAATGTTCTTCGGTATGTTAATGTTCACGTTATGTTCTGTCAAAATTATTTTCTATAACAGCTGTCAAAGTTCGTTTTGTTGTTTTGAAAAGTCAATGCACTCAGTCGAAACACTTCCCAGTTTGATCGAAAGTCCACTATTATTTCCCTTCAACGTTCTTGATAGGAGTCCTCTCGCGATTCCCCTGGTGAGGTCTCGTCGAACTCTAGAACCGCGCGCGCTGTTAGCGGCAAATTTGAGGACTACCATCTCGTAAATTTCCAATTGCTTCTCAGATTTCAAAGACGAAAAGTCCTCTCAATTCTGAAAGATTGAAAAGTCCTTACGTACAACAGCTAATACATCTAACTGTATTATTATAATCTTGGTTAATAATGTGTAATGAATAATATGAACTAAATCTACGCCCATATTGACCTAATTTGTCTGCCAAAATTATCTACCTTCATTTGTTCCTATGTTAAACAAAACGGAGTCCCGACTATCTCGGAACAACCACTTAAAACAAAATTAAACTATTATTTATTTAAATATAAATGCAAACTATAGTACTTCCTTTCAATTTCCCTCGTACTAGACATCTAATGGAACGTCCCGGAGTATGCCAACAGTGAAGGAATGCCCCTGGCAGTGCTCTCCCTCGATCAGCAGGGTGCGTTCGACAGGGTCAACCACGACTATCTCTTCAACCTTCTTCGCACTATCGAGTTCGGAGAGTCTTTCGTGAGTACCCTGCGAACGCTCTACGCCGGGGCCACGTGTCATGTACAAGTGGGGTGTTGCCTCACGCCACCCTTTGTTTTTGGCCGTGGCATCCGACCGGGTTGCTTGTTGTCAGGGTTACTCTTCTCCTACGGCTGAGCCGTTTCTCCGTCTGTGCAGAACAAAACTCGAGGGTATTTCTCTGCCGGGTCTGCCCGAACGCAGGCTCGTGGTATCCGGCTATGCCGACGACTTCTCGGCATTCATTGCCAACAACCTAGATTTCGATCGCCTCCGAGAAGTGTACGATGTCTACTCTGCACAGTCGGGAGCGAAGCTAAATAAGTCCACGGGACTGTAGGCGGGCAGTTGGATCGGCCGGCTTGACGCCCCGCTCGGGTTTGCGTGGTCCAACGAGGGTGCCAGAGTTTTGGGAGTCGTGTTAGGAAACACGCCCGGCGTGGTGGCCAGGAGCTTGGAGCAATTGCTCACTAAGTTCATGGCAGCAGTTCACAGGTAGCGTTTCAGGTCGTCGGCCATGTCGCTTCGTGGCCGCGTCCTCGTGGCAAATCAGTTCCTGGCCCCCAGGCTATGGTACACCTTCCAAATGATTCCTCCTTCTCTGGCTCTTATAAATCGGTTGCAGGGAGAACTGGCCAACTTCGTTTGGGCGGGCAGGAGACATTGGACTCGCCTACGAGAATTTTGCGCTTCTCTTCATCTAGGGGGGCTCGGTCTGGTTCACCTTGCGTCCAAGGTGGCGATGTTTCGGGTGCTCTATGCCCACCGATACTTATCGAACTTGGACGACCATCCCTGTCACGCCATGACTCGATACTTCCTCGGAAAGTTCCGACTTCTTGGTCTTGGGTGGCAGGTATTGTTTCATCCGCAAATCGGTGGGCCAGCAGCTCGAAACACGTCCGATTTTCTCCGGACTGTTCTGGTGGCTTGGTTCTCCATGCAAATAAAGCCTAGGAATTTTCCCTCCACCATCTGGGGTCTGCGCGACGTACCGCTAACGCTGACGTCACTTATCCCCACAGCCACCTCCCCGTTTATTCCGACCTGGTCTTCACCGGGATGCAAAACGTTGGGAGACCTCGTTGTTGGGAACAAGTGGCTGGGAGTCGACCAACTGGAGGGTTTTGATGGGCTACTCGGTCGCAATCGGGGGGCTCTGACAATCAACGGAAACAGGATCCGGGCCCTTTTGCAGCCTCCGGTTCCGTGGGGTATTGCAGATTCCAGGTCCTGAACCCTGGCCACTGGCGCTTTTCTACCGCCGCCCGCTTTCCGGCAAGTGGGTGCCCCTTCTTCCCGAGACAAAAAGGCCCAACAAGGCCTCCAATGCCATACAGATAGATCTGGCCAACTATGTTCTCATGTTGGCAAAGAGCACAGTCTACAGGCTTCTAGTATGCTATTTCAAGGATGGTAGGTTGCCTGCTCCCTACGAGGTTGTCTTAACGGCCCGTCTGAAGTCCCGCCTTCTCAAGGAGTATGCTTGGCATCTCGCGCGCGGGACGATTGACAGCTTTAAGGCAAAGTGGTGCGAGAGAAAGGAGTTCTGTTCCATCCTTGATGGAGAGCTCCTCTTTAGCTCCTCTTTAGCACTATCCCAGTAAAGCCTCCTTTTTTAGTTACTGACCAATAGGGTTTGCTCACCCAAACCCTAATATAAATTTAAATATATAAATATGAATATATGTACATATATTCATATATATATATATATTCATATATATATATATAAATAATATATATATATATATTATATGAATTAATTTTGTATTTTCGACGGAAGGAAGACGCCCATTGGGCTCTTCCTAATTATCTTTTGTTTTCTATGCCATACGCTATTTACGTCCTCACAATTGTTTTCCGTCAGCATTTAGTTCCTTTTGTTTCAGTTTTGAGAAAAAATATCCTTTTGGAATAACGTTTTCTCTCCCCTAATCAGTCCATTTATAATAATAATAATAATAATAATAATAATAATAATAATAATAATAATAATAATGATAATAATAATAAAACACACACACACACACACACACACACACACACACACACACCCTCACACACACACACATACACACACACACACACACACACACACACACACACACACACACACACACACACACACACACACACACACACACACACACACACACACACACACACACACACACACACACACACACACACACACACACACACACACACACACACACACACACACCCTATAGACGAGCCCAAATAAGCAGTTAATATGTGTGTTTCAGACGACTCCTTCAAGTTATCCATCTCTCCAAGTCACGTGCGCATCAACGAGTCTCTGCAACAGGTGGTCTTCAGATGTGACGTCACAGTGCCCCTCGTTGGGTGTCAGTTTCACTTTATCTCCAACCTGCAATTCAACAACACCCTCCTAGACTTAAGTCAAGGCCCTAAAACTGAGTCTGGCAGCACCCTTCTAGGTGTCAACGCTTACAACTACATGGGCCGTGGACTGGAAATGGGCGATTGTGGCATTCAGCTGGATGCGATGGGCTTTAAACAGTGGTTTGTCGGATGTAGAGTTCGGAGCCAGAACGGATCCTGGAGATATGCCTTCACTGACTTGGTCGGAAATGGTGAGGATAACAACTTTGCATGGTAAAAATACATTTCTAAAATTCAATTTAGTCGGTGGGGTCGTTCATACTAAAGCATAACTGCACGATTAAATTGTGCCTTCAATGGAAAATCTTACTGCCAATCTTGGCCACCACGCGGCGCTGCATCCTAGCTTCTAGTTCGGTTACAAGATGGCTTCTCAATGCTAAGGTTTGTAACGACAGATGTACGGGCGACTACGCATAGGGATGTAACTTTAACTGTACAGGGATCGGATTGCGCCGGAAAGCATAAAAAATCTGTTCCGGTGCGTTTCACACGTAAGTTTAATCGTTTAGTCTCGTCAAAATATGAGAAATAGCGCTAACGAACCACACGCACTTGTTTAGAAGTGCTTTAGGTGTAGCGGTGTAAGCCAATATGCAAAGCATTACAACAAAATATACAGGTGGCATTTTATACCTAGAGAGCTGTTAGTGTTTATTAGTTTGAAGTAATATATTCATAAAAGAATAATAGGGAGGTATCAGTATTAGAAGATATTTCATACTATGTTTACCAATATCATTATTTCGATGTTGTATATACATAGCGATCTTGAAATGTGGCTGAAAAATGGCAATTTTTCCGGGTTTATTGGAACTACACGTTAAAACCACGAGCCAAAAATATTACCATTAACCAATTTATAACTGCAGTGGTTCTAAACCTTTTTTGACCCAAGGTACCCCAAGCTTACATTCAGTAGCTCGATACAACTGGTTATACTTTTCCAAACGTTAAATTCCTGCGTGGATTAGAAAATATAATCATTTCGCTTCCCGTCTTCGAAAGTTCGGAATATATACACCTCGTTGTGTTGTTCTGTCGTCTGCAGACCACCAGTTCAACATAGCGGTGGAAGTGGAACCCAGGACGCCGGTCGTCCTACCTGGCCAAGACCTGAACCTCATGTGCAAAGGTCCCAAATCCGCGAGCACCTGCATGATCAACTTGAAAGTTCTGCCTGAACTCAACTTCAGTGGAGTTGCACGATCTCCCCAATCGCGGCCACCCCACGTCTACGCTGGAGAGGGGCTGCAGAGGGGCGAGTGTGGGCTCAGACTTGCCAACGTGTCGGAGCTAAACAATGGACTTGCTCTCTGTCGCTTGGAGTATGACCCCATCGACGCCAGGGGTGTTGGATTCATCAGCATTATTGTCGCAGGTGAGTTAGTCTACAGAGACCACGTCAACAAGTGGTTATAGCTGGTTGGGGTCGGCCAGGAAGTAGCTGGTTCCACGTACTTCGTTAGATAATATAATGACGTCTAGACGAAGAACTTACAGAGATAATCAGGTAAAAAACTAAAAAACTATCATTTGTGTATGTCCACCCTCAAATATGGAAATCATTTCTTAAAGATACCATACTTTAAAAGCAGGCGGTTAAAACATAAAAGAAAACGCATTTTTTGGCTTGTTGCTACCAAGTTGCTGCTTACCTGCCTACCTTGTTGCTACCTCGTATAACACGATGAATGGTCTGTCTATCGGGAAGGCGCTAGCGAGCTCAGAGGCGATACAGCTGTACTACTCTTTAGAAGAAAAATGCAGCTGAGCTGGCGAAGTGAAGCTAGTAGAATAGCTAAATGTTCGCTATTTTTTTCTTTTCATTGAAGCAACCTTTATCAATTTTATTTTACTTATAACTGAATTTCATGCACTGATGACTCATTGGTAATTTTTTAGTTTTTCACTTGACTACCCCTTTAAAGAAGGGGACAAGTAAGAGGAAACGTTTAAAAGGGGGGGAAGAAGGAAAGGGGAAAAAGGGGGGGGGAAGAAGAACTCAGCTAGTCGCACCTTACGATTAGCAAGTCAACCCTAGCATAATTCTATCCTGGGCTTAGAGAGGAATGTATTGATAAATTAATTAATTGTTATTTAAACACAAACTCCGATTTTTATACAAACGTCGGAATTTGCATGTTTCATGCACAATGATTCAACGAAAATCAACAGATTACTGGTGTTTTTTCAAACACTCCCAGAAGTGTGTTCTCCTTAGTGGAGTGACCCAGCCTCATCGTATACGGATATTTGTTGTGTGAGCTAGGTATGACATTGCGCACAGGCTAGCTTCAGCCGCGGGGCATATGACGTCAGCTAGAGACAACAACTGGTCGGTAGGCCGGGTTGGCCCGCCGTAACCAAGCATTCCACCACTCAGATAACTAAGACATGTTGACATATTATATTGTGTACACTGGGTGTCTTGAGACAGTTGGAAACACTTTACAAACCCCCCGTATACATCTTTTCCTGGTGGTAATATTCTTGTAAACCGGACCCACTAAATCACACTTCTTGGTAGCAATAATTCCTTGCTTCCTTCCGTGTATTAGATAAACATAATATTATGATTCATTGTCTGGAACAGTCTACAATTAACCCTCTGGAGTCTGGACATTTCAAAGTAGTGTGTCTTCATCTTTGAAAGAGTATAGACTCGCGTTGATACGTGCTCTGGCGCGACTGCTTTCTTCGTTATTAATTGGTTTTCCTGTATTTACGGTAAATAATTGTCAAGTACCGTATTGTCTTTATAGTGCGTGTTATGTGTTTTTAGCATTCATTCATCTAAACTGAATATTAATTAAACGTGTTTTTCTAAGTGGGACTTGTAATCTTTGGTAGGACCTACTTATTAACTTTTAATATAACAAGTGATTCAATGAGGCGTTTGACTTGTGACTAACGTTGTGACTCAGTGAAGTGTGTTCAGTTTAATTTTATTTGTATATTATATAAGATGTTTTCTTCACAACACTACAACGATATAGGTATGTAACTTACGATGCGCTTCTATTCGAGTAAACCAAAACATCGTTTTGAAACTGTGCATTTGCATATTTATTCGTAATTTCGCATCAGTCATAATGGTTATTTGTGCTGTGTTTGGATGTAACAATAGAACCATACAACTTAATTTAGCATGAAATCATAAAAATACAAATAATTGCTAGCATGCATTATTAACTGATTATCACAGTTAAGCTATGTTCACTTGAACGGATTGTAGCATTACAGATTTAAAGTTGGGTGCCAATTGTAGCAAAACCCCACAAGTTGGGTGCCAATTGTAGCATTGCAGACAAGTGGGCTCAGGGCGCCAACCCATACTTGGAGTAATTTGACTAGCTCAAGTCAGCAGAGTGAATTTATTAATTAATATAACCAAAGAGGTGAAATAAAAATCCTAAAAGTTGAAAAGGAGGGTGATGAATGAGAGTGAATGACCTTCAGGAACTAAGGTTAAATGTAACACATGATATTAGGTTAAATGCACTTGTATATTGTACATAAACAATGACATAAACAATGAACAAAATATGTAAAGTATTGAAATGTAATTATGTAAATAAATGTTCGAGAGCTCTTTTTGATGTTTTTAGGCCTTGAGTGAGTTTATGTGCACACGCAAGTTATACGTTACGGTTGTTGAAGGTTGACGACTGACGGTTGACGGTGTTGGCGACTAGTAGTCCCGGAACAATGAAGCGTCCCCCATTGTTACTCGGCAGCTACTTGGTTCGAAGACCTGTTGATTGGTGTCTAGGTGAAGTTCGGTGGTTTATATGAAGCTGTTGTTGGTGTCGGAAAGGGAGGCTTAGGTCTCGCCGATGTATGATGTAGTTGACCTAGCCATTCCCTTTGTTCGCCGAGGAACGAAAAACTAGTACGTCTGCTCCGACTGAAAACCAGTGTTCGAGTGGCGAGGCCTTTCCTTTGTAGGTGCACGTGTGTCCAGAAGACGCGTACAGTGGAAAGTTACTGGATGCACGCGCACTCACGCACTTACGAAATCAATTCTGTTGAAGTCCTGCCAAGGCCACCCTTTGTTGTATCGGTTTACGCACATCCGCTAGAGCCCCTACGAGTACAGTTTTGGAGAACAGTGCATTATTGTGTCGAATGTGCACGTGTGAGATATCGGTTTCACGTTGGTAATAATGGGCAATGTTCGTGATACACACAAGTATAAAAGTAAATGAAATAATGAAATAATTAGAAAAACATATGATAATAATATTAATTACGAAAAAATGAATAGTGAATAGGGTGGGTGAGCTACAGGATATTTTGCATATATATATATATATATATATATATATATATATATATATATATATATATATATATATATATATATATTTATGTGTGTGCGTATATGTGTGTTTATATCGGTGTGTATACGGGCGTATACGCCGTATACACACTGCTCCGGCTAAAAAACTTTCGTATACACACTGGTTTTGGTTATGATACGAGTGATACTCAATGACACGGTCGTAACATGCCTCGAATGACAGACACATTATTCGCAATTGTCAGCTTTTCTCCGTTGGTAAAATTGTGGTCTCTGCCACTGGCATTTGACACAAGGCCTCAAATCCTCAGATCCTCAAAGACCGGCCCTGGGTCTGGGATAGGGTTGCTATACGTCCCGCTTTCGGCGTGACAGTCCCGAACAAAGATAGTAAGATAAACCCTGTCGGGTAAGATGCGCAACTGTAATATGTACAGCTCTGCCTCTGTTTGAGAAGCGCTTGCGCGCTATCTCTTGGGCGCCACCAGAACTATATGGCGGGAGATTCAAATTGCTGAGCTGTCACCAGCGCGCAGGGGTTTTCTGTTAATTTTATTTTATTGTTATTGAGGGTAACTTAACTGATTCATGTCATGTCACCTTTATTTACCACGTTTAAAAATATTTTTAAAATTAAATAAAACACCTGCAGAACACCCAATTTATATCGGTTTTAATTGTTTAAAATAGTACCGAAAAATGTCACCCACTACAGAATTAAGTGCTCTTTTTTTATGAATGTGTGTTGTTCCAATAAATATTAAGGTTTTTCATATTATGTTCTTCTAACGTGGGTATTGTGTTTTTGCAACAAAGATTTCACACCGGAATCAAGAACATTTGAAAAGAGGAAAAAATGTATGTATTATTTATTGGAACAAAGAAACATTCATCACAGCACTGAATTCTCTTGAGAAAAACATATAATTCTGTTTACCTTGTGGTCACTTTAAGCATTTTTAACAAACAGACATCTGGAGTTCTGCAGAGTATGTGGACAAACAGCCCTGAAAAGCCATGTTCAATATTCCATTATTGTTAAATCACACAACATGGAAAACATTTTAGCAATTTTAAAGCACTGTTAACATTGAAAAATTAAATTATAAATGAGGATATGATAGGATTATACAAATAGGTAAAGTATCTTATTTTAAACTATTTTTATTAATAGAAATAGACAAAATATGCCAGTTAAAATGCAATACAATGATATTAGGGTATTCTTAACAATGTAGGCCTTATTGTAAGAATCAACTATCATGTAGGTCCAGCAGTTACTAAGTTGTAATAAGCAAGTATCAATAAACAGAAACACATTAAACCTAGGCCATATTAATCTAAAATAATTCAGTAAAACAAAAATGAATGTAATAAAGGGAATTTTACGATGGCCTAAACGTTAAATAAATCTCTATGAAATGTACACTCTCAGGCTCAGCAAGTATTCTTTAACCTAAACAGCAATAAACAACCTTTTCTTCTAAAGTTCTGGAACTGGTCGATTATCCTGCAAAGAAATAAAATAGATTTAGGTTCAAGTAAAAGTGGATTTTAAACTTTTTATTGACAGGTGGTATTGGTATCTTTGTTGAAAAATGGTAGGCCTATGCAAACATTGATAGCTGGAATAACGGTCTGCACGGGTACGGACTTGGCCCGCGGGCCGGGCCCGGGTACGGGCCTTGATATGTTTATTAAGACGGGCCCGGGCCGGGCCTGGGCCTACATATCACTGAACGAGGAGGGATTTTTCGGGCTTTTCTAATTTTTTTTAATTGCAATGAAAGAAAAGTAATGTTATTTTACCAGCATTTCCAAAACTTAAATCAAATCCGAAATAG
>CAMDTW010000017.1:85000-155000 GCA_945910005.1 Isoperla grammatica | reverse complement strand
CACAAATCAAAAATCTGAGACTACATAGCGGTAAGCCCTACACACTGAATGATAAATGTATTTAACGTTATCATCAGAATGACTGTGATAAGTAATTCCTTAGTAATTTAAGTATATCGTTATCACAGTCATACTGATGATAACGTTAAATACATTTATCATTCAGTGTGTAGGGATTACCAAACCACAGCGCTATGTAGTCTCAGATTTTTGATGTTGTGTTTCAATCTTGAGATATAGTTAAAAAATTAAAATTTTCTGCGGTTTTTGACGTAGAGGTATCCTTCGCTCTTAATCTCCCCATCCTGGAGACATAATGTACATCCAAATCCTTATTATTCCTTCCATATTATTTATTTCTTATTATTTATTATAGTTCTATTATTATTATTAATATTATTATTATTAATATTATTATTATTATTATTATTATTATTATTATTATTATTATTATTATTATTATTATTATTATTATAACTATTATTATTATTATTATTATTATTATTATTATTATTATTATTATTATTTTTATTTAGATGACTCCTTGATTAGTTGGATGACTCCTGAGATTCAGAGGCTGACTAAGGAAAGGGATGATTTGTTTAAAAGGTGTAAAAATTGTCGTGCTTCTTATAAACAACATTATCGTATTAGTTATGTTAATTTTAGAAATAACGTAACAAAATCGATCCAAAGGTCTAAAGTCAATTATTATAGAAATGTATTTGAAAGAGATAAAAGCAATATGAAGGCTACGTGGCAGTCAATTAATAATATCCTTGGTAAAAAGCAGAAACAATCTGTCGATGAGGTGATTAAGAGATACATTGGGACTTACGAAAATATGGACATAATCGTTAAAAATTTCGTTGAAATTTTTGTCAATGAAGTAAGTTCCATTCAACATGACTGTGACGTGTGTACATCTACACCTCATATTGCTGCATGTGAGGCACAGTCAATGTTCATGCCTGTTCGCGCCATTTATTCGTCGCTGGTGTTTTGTATTTTCGTGGTGTTGGTTTACCTGCCTATTATTTCATATGTTTCGATTTTTGGCCAATCACGTCAACTCTTACAGTTTTCCTGTTTTCAGCTCGTTTGCCTTATCTAATCTCGTCAGTATTGTTCAAGTACCGACCTCGTCCAGTCAAGTTGATTTTCTCTCTCGTTTTCTTTCTCGTGCAACCAGACTGTTTCTACGCTGCATGTCCTGGGTTCGATCGCCTTCCAGGCATTTTTCATCTTTCCTTCTTTTCTCTTCTAAACTCGAGTTTCTTTCTTCTATTTCTTTCTCACTACGGCAACCTTCCGCCTGTCGCTATCATCTACGCTTTGTCATCTTTCGAACATCATTGGGGTAAGTTTACATCAAATATATACAGTCCACTAAAAAATCACCTTGGGGTGAGCACCCCGGCTCAAACATATGGTCCTCGCGGAGCCGAATTGTCCGGTAATATTCTGCATTTTTCTCGAAGATTTTCTCAATCAAGGTCAGTCCTTAGTTGGTCGCACAATATACACGTCATTGAGTGTTGTGTGTTTCCGCTCTCGTATTCTATTGATAGTGCTATTCAGTGTGTGTGTCTTACGTACGTCGTACATCCCTTGTATTTCTAACATTGTCTTTTGCATTTTCGATCATAATGGTCGATATTACGGCAGAACTAAACAAGATAGTTGCTCGACGCGAGTTTATATTCGCGACCGCCCAACGAACGTACACTGCGTTCGAAAAAATAAAACCTGAACAAGTTGAGGGTTATAGGCCTCGGTTCGATGAATTATCTGTTTTGAAATCGGATTTTCAAGAAATTCAAATGTCCATTGCCGATCTCAACACTCAAGTAGTTCTTCCTGCCAAGCCGATCGAAATAGACAAAGTTCAGGAGAGTTTTGAAACGTTGTTTTATGCTGCCAAATCTCGGTTTCTCGCGGCTGATAAATAAAGTCAGCGTCCTGCTGTGACTCAACCTGGGTCTCTACCCACTTCAGTCAAACCATCCATTGCAATTGCCTGTCATAGATCTTCTCAAGTTCAAAGGTGACATTTGTAAATGGCCCGAGTTCTATGCTCTATTCAAGTCTCTTATTGATGATAATAAGTCAATAAGTAATGTTCAAAAATTACACTATTTAAAAACTTCGTTGTCTGAAATACCGTTGACACTCATCTCAGAGTTTCAAATAATCAAGGAAAATAATCCCTTCGCTTTGCAAACGCTCGTCTCTTGGCTCGTCTCTTGTTATCAAAACAAGCGATTATTAGGGAGCTTGTATGTTCACAAGATTTTAGATTTTGTTCCTCTGAAAACGTCATCTAATGACGGCCTTCAAGCATTTCTCAAAGTACATCGCAATTCTGTCGACTCTTTGAAAGCCCTGAATATTCCTGACCTGGGCGATTTCCTTCTACTGTGTTTGGCATTAGCTAACCTCGATACGTCATGTCGCAAGGTTTTGAAACCAAACAATCGTCTAATTCGACTCCCGAATATAAATCGCTTATTGATTTTGTCGAAGACCAATCTAAAGTAATGGAGTTATGTGCTGTCGGTAAAAACTCAGTCACTTCTGTCAAAAGTTCTCCTCCTGTGAAGAAGGTCAATACGTTGATGGTGTCATCTGATGTTTCGAACTTGAGTTCAAAACCATCTCACAATGACTCATCTCGCTATCACGCTCATACTAACGTGTCCACTTGTCCGTCATGTAAGGCTTCGCATTCATTCTATCAATGTAATACTTTCCGTCGTTTAACCGTAGACCAACGTTACGACACTCTGCGACAAATAAAACGCTGTTTTTATTGTTTGGGTTAACATCTACAAACCCAATGCAATTCAAAGTCTTGTTCGGTGTGTCATAGTACCAAACATCACTCTATGTTGCATGTAGACTCCACTCAGTCTTCTGCGGACGATACTCCTGTCTCCGATCAAGGCCATCAGGTGCCACAGACTCTGTCGTGTCAAGTCCAGGATTCGAACCCCACTCTTCAAACTGTCATATTGGCCACCGTTCGCGCACTCATAAGTGATGCCCACGGGATATTGCACCCATTTCGTGCGGTTATTGACTCCGAATCGCAAATCTCTGCCATCACTAATTCGTAAGTGCAACGTTTGGGCTTAAAGGTCAAACCAGCCACCGCCTAACTGTCAGGCGTTGGTCAAATTCACGCTCGTGTGCATGGTATCGTTCAATGCAGTATAGCTTCTCGACGTTCTAAGCAACCGACTATGCATGTCAACGCGCACGTTCTCTCAACTATCGCCGGCAATTTGCCTACTTCCTCCGTGTCCACTGAGGTCATAAAGCGCTATCATGACCTCGACCTCGCTGACGATCACTTCAATGTTCCCGGACCCATTGATTTTCTCATTGGTGCCAATCTCTACTCTGACATTCTCTGTAAAACTGGAAACATGATCGTGGGCAGCAAACCTGCTGCACTCAACACGGTTTTCGGTTGGGTGATTTTGGGTCCAGTCACTCTTCTGAACCTGCACCTGAGTCATCCTACTCTTTTCTCGCCGTGGCCAATACTCCTTCGGAACACACTCTTTGTCTCTTCTGGGAAACAGAAGAAGTTAGTCGACCCCCTTCTCTAGACCCATTGGATTCGCTCGCTGAAGAGCATTTCATTAAAACCCACTCTCGCGACCCATGCGGTCACTACTCGGTCGCTCTACCTTTCAAGCCTGACTGTATCATGCCAGGCTATAATTGTGACGTCGCGCTCAAGAACTTTGTTAGTTTGGAGCGTCGTCTTAAGCGTGATCCTCCACTTCATGACACGTATCACGAGTTCATGAGTGAAAAAGCTCGTTCACTGCATATGCAGCCTGCTTCTCAACCTTCAGAGTACATTATCCCCCACCATTGTGTACACAAGATCACAAGCTCTACCACTAAATTGCGAGTTGTATTCAACGCCTCCTCCCCTGATAAACGTGGAGTTGCTCTCAACCACGTCTTGCTCAGTGGTCCTAAACTTCAGAGTGACCTTCCTCGGGTTCTCACCACCTTTCGTGTCTAACCCGTAGCCCTGTGCGCGGACGTGAGACAGATGTACCGTAAAATTCTTGTACACCAGTACGACCGTGTCTATCAGCACATATTTTGGCGCCCTGAGCCTTCCTCCCCTGTTATTGAGTACGAGCTCAACACAGTGACTTACGGTCTCACGCCCTCTGCTTTCCAGACCCAAAGAGTGTTGCAGCATCTTGTCAAGGACGAGGGCGCGCAGTTTCCTCTCGCTTCACGCGCCCTCACTTCAAACATCTACATCGATGACATAGTATCCGGTGCCAGTGACCTTGACGAAGCTCTCGCGCTTCGCGCTGAGTTGCAATCAATCACTCAGTGCGCCGGGGTCGAACTTCGCAAATGGGCAAGCAACTCTCCCGACGCTCTTAGCGCTCTTCCTCAGGACCACTTGGAGACTCCCCTGGTATTCTCTAACGATGAGCAGACTCTGAAAATTCTCGGATTGTTGTGGGACCCTCGCTCTGATTGCTTCAGTTTTCACACTCTACCTTTTAAAGGTTGTGTCACGAGACGTTCCATACTCTCCTACATTGCGCCCATATTCGACCCTCTCGGGTTTCTCACCCCTTGCCTCTCCTGGATGAAAGTGTTGATGCAGAATCTCTGGCTCTTGCGCGTGGAGTGGGACGAATCACTTCCGGAGTCGCTTTCTCAGACTTGGATCACTGCCATCGAAAGCGTGTCCAAGTTGAGTGATGTCAGTGTTCCGCGCCTCCTTGTTTTGAGTGACGCCACCTACCGGCTTGTGGGGTTTTGTGACGCCTCCGAGAAGGCCTATGCTGCCACTCTATATTTGCACGTTGAGACGTGCTCGCAATCTCATGTCAAACTGTTGAGAGGCAGGAGCAAGGTCGCGCCCGTCAAGCTTCTCACTGTCCCTAAACTGGAGCTCAGTGGCGCATTGTTATTGTCTCGGGTGTTGAAAGATGCTCTGCCCGCTCTCGAGTCCTTGCACATAGAACTAGTGTTGCTCTTTACCGATTCCACGACCGTACTTGCCTGGCTCTTTACCCCCCCGCACCAGCTTAAGACTTTCGTCGCCAATGGAGTAGTCGGAATTCTCGAGACCACTTCTCCTCTGAACTGGTCTCACGTTCGTTCCGAAGAGAACCCTGCCGACTGTGCCTCTCGGGGACTTCTCCCCCAGGACTTGTTGAACCATCCCATATGGTTCTCTGGTCCCCCGTTCATGCGTTCGCCCCCCTTTACGTGGCCTCGTTCGTCCCCTCGCGTGAAACTAGCCACAAGGTGCCTGAGCTGAAAGCGTCTCCCACAGTTCTGATCAGTCTTGATCCCGTTGTTGACCTTCTGCTTGTTAGGCTGCAAAGCTTCTCCTCGCTCGTCAAAGCCAAGCGCGTGTTTGGTCACGTGGTACGTTTTCCCCGCATTTTGCTTGCTCGCCGAAGTCAGCTTGCTTCCCCCACTGGCCCCCTGCTTCCGTTCGAACTTGAGGACGCGATGCGTTTGTTCGTACGCGTCACTCAACGACATTATTTCGCCAATGAGTTCAAGCAATTGGCGAAACACTCGCCCGTGTCTCACCGCATCGCCCTCCTCAAACCCTTCGTTGACTCCCGTGGGTTTCTCAGGGTGGGCGGCAGACTTCACTACTCTTCACTTCCCGAAGACGCACGTCATCCGCTCTTGCTTCCCAAAGAAGCTCATCTGTCCGCACTCTTGTGTGATGCTTTTCATCTCACGTCATTGCACTCTGGCCCTCGCACTGTGCAAGCTCTCATTCAGCAGATGTATTGGATCGTTGCTTTACGCGGTTTATTGCGGCAACGCATTCGACGTTGCTTAACCTGTTTCAAATTCCGCGCCAAGCCTGTTCAGCCAATCATGGCTGAGCTGCCTGAACCTCGCGCTAAGCCTTCACGTAGGCACTGACAACACTGGCCCTTTCTCCGTGAAGACGAGTCCCCGCCGTAACGCCCCCATCGTCAAGGGTTACTTGTGCTTGTTCATCTGCATGGCCACTAAGGCTATTCACCTAGAGTTGGTCTCGGACTTATCCACTGAAGCCTTCCTGGCCTGTCTTGATCGGTTTCTCGCTCGTCGTGGCCTCCCCGCTCATATTTATTCCGACTGTGGTCGTAATTACGTAAGTGCTGCCCGTACGCTCCGGGAGATACACGATTCTCTCACCTTAGCTGAAACTACTATCGCTGACAAGCTCGCTCTACGTAATGTTCAGTGGCATTTCAACCCCCCTTACGCCCCTAATTTCGGTGGCCTATGGGAAGCTGGAGTGAAGTCCGCCAAACTACTTCTACATAGATTAATTAAGGTATCCTACCTTAATTTCGAGGAGTATTCTACCCTGTTTGCACGTATTGAAGCCGTGTTGAATAGTCGACCTCTCTGTGCCACTTCGTTCGACCCCCTAGAAGGCCCTGAAGGCCCTGATTACCTTTCCCCCGCCCACTTGTTGATTGGCACCTCACTTCTCGCACCTCCTGAAACAGCTATCGCCGAGTCTACTTCTCACCTTTCTCGTTGGCAACAAGTCCGTCAGCTGCATCAATCCTTTTGGACGCGTTGGTCCAGAGAGTATCTGCATACGCAAATGCAGCGTGGGAAGTGGGTGCGCGCGTGTCCTAATCTCAAGGTCGGTGACGTCGTCTTCGTGTTGGAACCCGCCACTACCCCATTATCTTGGCCTATTGGCAGGGTGGTTCAGGTGTGCCCTGGTAACGACAACGTCGTCCGAGTCGCGTCCGTTCGCACGTCTAAAGGAGTGTTCACCCGACCGGTGAACAAGTTAGTTACCCTCCCCTCTCTTTAGTCGTTCGTTTTGGAGTGATGCTAGATTTAGATTTGTAGTTCATAGTTTGTTATTTCTCATTGTCATATCTAAAATTGGTCTATTTTAGGTGGGCGGTATGTTCGCGCCATTTATTCGTCGCTGGTGTTTTGTATTTTCGTGGTGTTGGTTTACCTGCCTATTATTTCATATGTTTCGATTTTCGGCCAATCACGTCATCTCTTACAACTTTCCTGTTTTCAGCTCGTTTGCCTTATCTAATCTCGTCAGTATTGTTCAAGTACCGACCTCGTCCAGTCAAGTTGATTTTCTCTCTCGTTTTCTCTCTCGTGCAACCAGACTGTTTCTACGCTGCATGTCCTGGGTTCGATCGCCTTCCAGGCATTTTTCATCTTTCCTTCTTTTCTCTTCTAAACTCGAGTTTCTTTCTTCTATTTCTTTCTCACTACGGCAACCTTCCGCCTGTCGCTATCATCTACGCTTTGTCATCTTTCGAACATCATTGGGGTAAGGTTACATCAAATATATACAGTCCACTAAAAAATCACCTCGGAGTGAGCACCCCGGCTCAAACAATGCCTGAGATCACGGTGAGGGAGTTTTACAATATCATTAGTAAGTTTGATGAAAATAAGCAACCAGGATTGAATGGGATAAGAATTAAATATCTTAAAGCTATAAATGATACAATTAGCCCAGTTATAACAAAATTAGTAAACCTTTCTATTGTAATGGGTAATATTCCATCTTAGTTAAAAGTCTCGGTGGTGCGGCCTGTTTATAAAAAAGGGGACCATTTTAACTATAGTAATTATAGACCTATTGCTCTGCTGCCTACGATTGAAAAGATAATGACCCGTTGCATTGCTGATAAAGTAACAGCATGTCTATCTAAGTATGGAATTATTAACCCATTACAATTTGGTTTTCAAAAAGCGAGAAGTACTTCTGATCTGCTACTTGAATTTTCTGATCATGTTAATTCAAAGCTTGATGATAATATGCATGTTATGGTGTTGTTCATTGATTTCACTAAGGCATTCGACACGTTAAATCATGCTAAATTAATTTCAGCCTTGCGTAACTGTGGAATCAGAGGACCACTTTTAAAATGGTTCATGAACTATTTAGAAGACCGGCAAGTATTAGTTAGAGTTGGGGATAGATTCAGTAAACGGAAGTGTGTGATCTCGGGCGTGCCGCAAGGCTCTATTTTGGGACCAATATTATACTTAATATACGTTAATAATATGTTTAAATGTATTGTTCATTGTAAGATTTTAATGTTTGCGGATGACACTGTATTGGTTATAGCGCACAGGGTGTTTAAAGTAGCAGAACAGTTATTACAACAAGATTTTATTAACATCCTTTGTTGGACTCACGATTTTAATTTGATCATTAATTCTAGTAAAACGAAAGTTATGGATCTGTGTTCACCCTACAATAAATTTAAATTAATGCCTATTAATATCGTGTATCATTCATATGATTGCCTCCACGGATTACAAAAAGGTCAAAACTGTATAGGTTGCCTTGAAAAAATTGAAATAGTTGAAACATATGTCTATTTAGGATTGACGATCGATAAAGTTTTCACCTGGAAGTTCCATATTGAAAGCCTCTGTAGGAGGTTGCGTTCTGCAGCATTTCAACTTTTTAATTTAAAATATCTACTACCCTTTAGTATTTTGAAGATAGTTTACTGTGCAATAGTAGAATCGCTTTTGTTGTATGGTCTATTTTTATGGGGGCGTGCATCAAAATGCCATTTAAATTCGCTAATGGCATTGCAGAATCGAATTATTAAATCTATAACACCCAATCAAAGCCTTTCTATTATACAGTGTTATCAACTTTCTGGTGTGCTCCCAATCTCGTTTTAACTTACTTTTAGATTGTTCCTTGCTTATTATTTCAATGATAAATATAAAGTTATAAATGATATCAGTAGTGTGAATCTCCGTCATAGAAAGAGATATGTAGTGCCATCCTATATAAACAAGTACGGAATGAGAACTTTCAAATGTATAATCCCTTATGAATTCAACAAGTTGCCATCAAATTTAAGTGATTTAAATAGCCTTAGTTTAGTTAAGTTTGCATTAAAAGAGTGGATTTAGTTAAGTTTAACGTTAGAGTAATTGGGTATTTGTATTGCGTGTTTCAACTAATTTATTCTGTGATTTTATTTATATTGTACCCATCTCATATTTTTACTATTTATATATGTTTGTTTTTTCAGTTTTTGTCGTTCAGTTGTTTGTTTGTATATTATTTGATTTTTTGGTTATCTGCCATTACGGTTTAATCATTTGTGTGTACTTTTCTTGTTGATGCCACAGATAAGCCCTTTCAAGGGCTTTGTGGATTTTATAAAGATGTTTAAATGTTGTGTGCTTTTGTTTATATGATAACTGTTATAATAAAAAAATAAAAAATTATTATTATTATTATTAATTTTATTATTATTATTATAATTATTATTATTATTATTATAATTATTATTATTATTATTATTATTATTATTATTATTATTATTATGGGTATTATTATAAATATAATTCTATATTTATATATATATATATATATATATATATATATATATATATATATATATATCCTGACCCCGTTTCCAACATTAATTATCGGGTTTGGGTGGGAGTAGCAAAGTACCCCATGTCTTTAAGTCACTCCTCTGAGTGTACTCTCTAGTCAGAGTCAACTATAACCAATGATCAAAGTCAGCTGAACAATGCAATTAAAACAAAATGTTTTTAATTTTTAAATAGAAGTGTGTATTATAAATATTGTTTGTAAATCTTTCCCTACATAAATATGTTATTTTAACTTAACTGTTAATTTATTTGCATTGTCGGAAGTGCTAGTCCGTCAACTGACTAAAACACGGCGCAGTAGTTGCCGCTCAAAATCAGTGCAGCCATATAGTGGAAACAAAATAATAGCAAGAATAACACTTATTTGATATCTGTTTGATTGAAATAATGTCCCGTATATTAGATTGATATTAACATATTTTAAACTCTTGTGTATGGTTGCTTTGATTTAGAAGTGATATATGAAGTGGAACACGTAATATTTGGTCATGTAGTCGATTGCCAACCTTAAAATACGCTTGGCAACATCGCAACGTGATCGCAACTTTTCCAACAATCAACCACATGCCATGTGAAGATGTCAGCTTCTTTCGCGCGCAGTAAAAAGGGACGTTTTCATGCTGCGTTTACTAAAACGCGCTTAATGCGACGCAACTGAAACGCTAAAATCAGATGATCACTTTGGAGCGACGCGATCTGGTGTGATTAGCTGTGCCAGATTTAACTTTATCGCGCGTTGCGTGTGCAAAAAGTGCATATCAAAATTCAAAACAAAAACAATTGACAACACATTGTTTGTGTTGTTTGTGACGGCTGTTGAAAACGAAAGTCTTGTGGGACAGCACTCTATGACAACTAAAATGCGATGGCATAGGTAGCTAGCAGATTAGGTGGTGTGTGCACATAATAATGTAATTAATTTAACATTTGAGCCGTAAAGCCAATGTCTGGAGTGAGGCGTAGGCCTAGCTAGCCTAGGACTCAATTTCATACGGAAGAAAATGCTGACATTGGCTAGGCCTACGTTATCTAGGCTCTCTCTAGCCTAGCCTAGACCAGGCATTCACAAAAATGAATCGATACAGGCCTAAGGGTAGGCCCCACTGCAGTTTGCTTATAGGGCTCTACTGTTAAATTTAGTAAATTCTTGGCCCACGCCAATCACCATCCATACCTCCTAGCTACCGATTGCGAAATGCGAACAATGACTTTATTCCAGATAAACATTTA
Organism: Isoperla grammatica; assembly: GCA_945910005.1. Taxonomy (NCBI): domain Eukaryota; kingdom Metazoa; phylum Arthropoda; class Insecta; order Plecoptera; family Perlodidae; genus Isoperla; species Isoperla grammatica. The sequence continues at coordinate 144,329 of CAMDTW010000017.1, read as the reverse complement.
TGGTACTTAGACCAAGGCTGTTGTCCTAGGCTGGCCCTTGGATTCTATACAAAGTAGGCCTAATATTAGATGATAATCATGACATTGTTGACGACGAAAGAACGAAATCTTTCAATGTAAACAAAGCGCAGCGCGAGTGCCTAGGCGCTGGCCCGGGGCACGTCAATGTCCGCTCCCGCTATCAACATCATTAATAGAACGTAGACAAAATATTACAAAGCACAGTTAACATCAAGGATCAAATACAGATATTGTGTATTATGTACCAACAAAATAAAGAACTGAATCAATCAAAAGCTTAGAATTCTAGATTTAAAAAATTGAGTACTGGCCTACAAAAGGCTCATGTTGCAGAATACAAGTATTCAAAGACCAATCACGACATAAGAACTCATACAAATCATAAAGTAAAATGTTATTCGGTTAATATGAAAGTTGGTCTGCGTCAGGCAAGTGGACAGCCGGGTCTAGCAATCGCGGGCGGCGGGGGAGTGACAAGTTGGAGCAGTCGACTCTGCATTGTTGCCACGTTTCTGAGCGTACATGTAACTTTAGGCTCAAATAACGCAAAAAGTAGTACGGATATACTAATTTTTTCTGGTTTGTGTGTATTTATTGAGAACTTAGCTTCATTTTGATTCTAAATTTGTTTACGCAGCAACGTTTTTTGGCTCCTTTATATTTATGTGAAGGTGATAAAATGTGTAATTTCTCTCTCTCCAATGTTAAAGGATAGGGATTTTGAAAATTTTCACTTCAAAATTTTGGAAAAAGTAGATCGGAAAAGTACTTACATTTTTATGTATTGTGAAAGAACGCTGTCTCATTGTAAAGTAAGCCAAATATGAAGAACGTGACAACGATTTCGAGTTATAGAGGAGTGACTTTAATGGGCTAATGTTTTCGTTGCCGGCTAGCCAGGCCTGACACAACCACCTCCTCAACCGCTTCCTCGATCACTTCCTCCGTTACCAGAGGGCCGTTTAGTAGTTTCCTCCATCTTTCATGGTTTTCCCATAGCCTTTCTGCTTCAACTTCGTTCCAGGATCTTCCTCTATTCTTCACACTGTTTTTGATCTGATTCATCCACTTGTCTCTTGGTTTGCCTTCTTTCGTCTTATACCCTTCTTCTTGTTGGTGTTCAAACTCTCTTCTTGGTATGCTAGTTAGGTCCATCCTTTTCATATGCCCAAACCAACAAACACGTTCTCTCTCCAATCTTACTTTCACGCTTTCAACACCATATCTTTCTCTGATCACACTATTTCTAATCCTTTCCTTCTTTGTCACACCCAGTATGCTTCTCAAGAATTTTTTATTATTATTATAATCGTTATTTTTATTATTTGTATTATTATTATTATTATTATTTTTATTATTATTATTATTATTATTATTATTATTATTATTATTATTATTATTATTATTATTTTTATTATTATTTTATTATTATTATTATTATTATTATTATTATTATTTTTATAATTATTATTATTATTATTATTATTATTATTATTATTATTATTATTATTATTATTATTATTATTATTATTATTATTATTATTGTTATTATTGTTATTATTATTATTTGTATTATTATTTTATTATTATTATTATAGTTATTATTAATATTATTATTATTATTATTATTATTATTATTATTATTATTATTATTATAATTATTATTATTATTATTATTATAATTTTTATTATTATTATTATTATTATTTTTATTATTATTATTATTATTATTATTATTATTATTATTATTATTATTATTATTATTATTATAATAATTATTATTATCATTATTTTAAGTATTATTATTATTTAATTGAATGTATCACAATCATACAATCTCGGTCAAAACCGGCGTTTACATGTTATACGGACGTTATGTCAAGTATTTCCATGTGTGTACCTTTTTAACTTCACTAATCCCATGTCACTAGTTTTAAACAGTCATCAATCTCGGTCAAAGCCGGTGTTTACATGTTATACGGACAGTACAGATGTAATGTCAAGTATTTCCATGAGGTACCTTGTTCAACTTCAGTCGTTACTGTCTTATTAGTACTTGTTCATAATATACACTGCATAATGATATGATCTTATTTGCGTTGTCTTCGTGTGTGTCTTCTTTGCATCGTGTTACTGTGTGTACGGTCGTGGCCGATTTCTCAATGCCATCCTAGTAATTCTACTCTATGGACAATGTAAAAACCACGAACACCATGTCGGGATGGATGGTGTCTCGAAGGATTCACTTTCATGAGTTTAAACTAGTTCTAAATGTTCTTCGGTATGTTAATGTTCACGTTATGTTCTGCCAAAATTATTTTCTATAACAGCTGTCAAAGTTCGTTTTGTTGTTTTGAAAAGTCAATGCACTCAGTCGAAACACTTCCCAGTTTGATCGAAAGTCCACTATTATTTCCCTTCAACGTTCTTGATAGGAGTCCTCTCGCGATTCCCCTGGTGAGGTCTCGTCGAACTCTAGAACCGCGCGCTCAGTTAGCGGCAAATTTGTGGACTACCATCTCGTAAATTTCCAATTGCTTCTCAGATTTCAAAGACGAAAAGTCCTCTCAATTCTGAAAGATTGAAAAGTGCTTACGTACAACAGCTAATACATCTAACTGTATTAATATAATCTTGGTTAATAATGTGTAATGAATGATATGAACTAAATCTACGCCCATATTGACCTAATTTGTCTGCCAAAATTATCTACCTTCATTTGTTCCTATGTTAAACAAAACGGAGTCCCGACTATCTCGGAACAACCACTTAAAACAAAATTAAACTATTATTTATTTCAATATAAATTCAAACTATAGTACTTCCCTTCAATTTCCCTCGTAGTAGACATCTTATGGAACGTCCCGGAGTATGCCAACAGTGAAGGAATGCCCCTGGCAGTGCTCTCCCTCGATCAGCAGGGTGCGTTCGACAGGGTCAACCACGACTATCTCTTCAACCTTCTTCGCACTATCGAGTTCGGAGAGTCTTTCGTGAGTACCCTGCGAACGCTCTACGCCGGGGCCACGTGTCATGTACGGGTGGGGTGTTGCCTCACGGCACCCTTTGTTTTTGGCCGTGGCATCCGACAGGGTTGCCCGTTGTCAGGGTTACTCTTCTCCTACGGCTGAGCCGTTTCTCCGTCTGTGCAGAACAAAACTCGAGGGTTTCTCTCTGCCGGGTCTGCCCGAACGCAGGCTCGTGGTATCCGACTATGCCGACGACTTCTCGGCATTCATTGCCAACAACCTAGATTTCGATCGCCTCCGAGAAGTGTACGATGTCTACTCTGCACAGTCGGGAGCGAAGCTAAATAAGTCCACGGGACTGTAGGCGGGCAGTTGGATCGGCCGGCTTGACGCCCCGCTCGGGTTTGCGTGGTCCAACGAGGGTGCCAGAGTTTTGGGAGTCGTGTTAGGAAACACGCCCGGCGTGGTGTGTGACGACGACAAGTGACAAGTGACGACAAGTATGGTCAAATACTTCATAGAAAATGTTTGTTTCCGCAAATCTATTCTTGAGATTATTAACATACCACTTTTTTTTATTTTACATTACACGTACACATTACACAACCCTCCCGACCAGGACGCTATTTGAAGACATAAAAAAAACTCTCATGGAAAGGTAACAAAAATAAGTGTATATCATAACTGTAATGTAGTCAATGCACTTGCCAATCTAATCTATCAACCTACATATTGCTTACAATGAAATACAAACAATTGTTTATTATGTCGACAGGGTAGGGGACGAGGAAAGGCACTACTGTAGTTTTATGAACAGAATGTGAAAGCAGACAACCCACCTCACTCACGCAAAATAATCTTAGAAGAGAGATTTCGAGACAAAAGAGTAAAATAAAAAGTAGGTGTCATGCACGCCAATGGGCCTACACTTAAAATGTAGGCTTCTGTGGGTGTAATAATATGAATGTGCGGTCTTAATCCATGGCACATCGTGATTTTTCGTTGATAAATAATGGCAAAGCACAATATTCATAGCATTCGAAGAATGTCACCAATTCTATTTTTAGCACAAATATGGCATATGTGAATCAGTTACTGTACTTACTTGCCAGTTTGATTGATATTTTCTCGTGACACACGCCAGACGGATGCTAATAAATAATAATAAATAAGTATACGTGTTGAAGAATTTAAATTAGGTCAAATATGCGCAGTTTAAACTTTTGACTCACAAATGAAAATTCAATAAAATTGGTAGGTGGCAGATCTGAAGCAAACAATTGCATATGAACTGGGCATAAATTTAAGTAAATTTAAAGTATAAAATGTATAGAAAACCTGTATACACATTTTCAGAATCTTGGGTAAAAAATCTCATCATAATCTTTTATTAGTTTATGTAGACTAGATAATTAAACACGTTTATTCAAACCGGGTTGCTTGAGTGAATTAAATATGCATAGTACGGTTCACTATAGTAATTCCGCAAGATATGTTCCTAGAAGACGTGGAAGCCTAACTCGTTTAGGCATCTAAGATATTTTTTCATTGCATTGCTTGGAATGAAATCGTTTTTCTTTTACCTACAGTTGAAATTAATAAGACATCAATATAAACATTCCGTACCCTATAACTAAACGCGTAGAATGTGCACTTACATCTACACGCGATGTTTCGGAGCCTCTGGGTCCTTTCTCAGGCGAGTACACTACGCTCGCGGCCTGAGAAAGGAGCACGAGGTTCCGAAATATCGCGTGTAACTAAGTGACTGTGACTTGAATACGAGATATCATTTAAACTAATGTCAATGCGAGAAATAAAATAGAATGCACATAAAAACATAATATATCGAATCGTCGAATTGAAACTTCACTTCTCGTATCGCAATCCATGTCTGAAAGATAAGTTCGTGATGATTCATAGACAAAGAAGATGCGTTGAGACAATCATTGCATAATCTACTTGCAAAGACATCGCCAGACGTTGTCAACGACCTTTCTATACATTCCAACTAATCATTATATCCAAGTTTGTTTACTAATAATTACTCGCTATTTATCAAAATGTCATTGGGTCATCAATTAAAAAACATAGTTTAATCGCATTTTAACTATGGTGTGATAGCCGAGAAGAAATCTAATGCACACAATACGTTGTTGTAGATTACAGATTTGTATAGTGATTCCTGCATTGCTTCTGTGGCAGCTTGACGGGTCCTTATTATACCGCTTAAATTATTTTGCCCGTCAGTGAGTAAAACTCTTACGTTACATGAGCAAGTTTTCATGTTTAATCGATTTTGACATACGTAGTAGGCCTACTAAATCAACAGACTCATAGGCGTGCGCACGGCCCAGGCCTATTCGGCCTAGGCCGGACCTAATGTGTCAACTTCGCGGTTGGGCCACGCTGGACTCCAATTCTTTAGACCCGGCCTGGGCCGAGAGCAGTTTAACTTTAAACTTAAATTTAAAGTAGTGTTTAAATTAAAGTGCACTGCTAGTAGGTCGTTTTTACGCAAAGGCACACTTCACCCGGGGCTGCGCAAATAATTTCTTATTTATCTTTTATTTAAATGAAACGAAACATAGCTCGAGGGGCCACAAGACTCTATATGGCAGTGGAAAGCGTCGCGTCTTAAAATCGCGTGGCCGTCTAGGCCCGGGGAAGAATAGGCCCAAAAGTGACTCTGCTGGTCGTAAGAGGCGACGAAAGGAGACCCTCCCCCTCCCTCCCCCCCCCAAACTGTCCCACTGAAGATTTCTCCTCCCACTTGGCCCTGCCCTCCCTTGCTGGACTCCACTTACGACTTCCGCGATATAGATGAACCTGATTCGGAAGACGTCATATGACCTAAGCTGCCGAGTACGTCGTTAAACACCACCAATCATCATCATTAAAATCGCGTTTTAGGCCATAAAAGTTAGTGCATCAACCGAAAAAATTTACGCCTACGGCGAAATTGCCTCCGGCGGCTGGGGCTTCGCCCCAGACCCCAGCTGTACCACGCCACATTGTGCCGGGTCTAATGTTAGACGCTGCGCACGCATATGAACAGACTACTACTTACATTACAACCATAGAGGGTTAGAGGGGGAGGGGAGTAAATAATACTAATTATATCATTCTAGACCAAAACTGTACAAACTTTTGAACGGTTTCAAACTTTAGTATTCGTTAAATTACAATATTTACAGCTGTATTCGTTTCTGTTTGATATTGTGCTGCCATGCCGATGGGATTTGTGAGAAAGACATTGTTGTGTGTATAATTAAAAGTAATTGGCTTAAAGAGCAACAAAGTCACGAAAGGATTTTAATCGTGGTCCAATTATGTAAGAAATATGAAAGGTTCATGGATTCTCAATTATATTCAATGTGATGCAAGAAATGCATATTATGCCCTTGCAGTGGTGCACCCAATTGTCAATTTGGCCCAGCTTCGGCCATCGGAGGTGGAATATTTGGTGATCCTTTCTTCACAAGTGTGTCGGATTCGGATTTTATGTTGCAATGTAATTGCTAATAATGCACAGTTAGGACGTTGACTCAGTGGAGTTGACAAATCACAGATTGTTTGTGGGGGGAGGACGTTTTTTGGCTCAATAACTACTCGAATGCGTCCTAGGACCTGTGACCTAGGCCTACAATTAACTAAAAAGTTTATAACTCGTCATGTTAATTGTATCTATATTTCAAAATTGAATACTACTGTTCTCATCCAAGTATCTTGATGAAATAATGCTACAAAAATAATGCTACAATGCTACACAAAAATATGATACTTGTTTTAATGAAATAAATACAAAAAAATACATTTGTATTTATTGTCTACCCACTCCGTTTCAAGAACTTATTTTACGTGGGGGAGATACCACTAATTACTACGTGCTCTGTTGCTATGACGGCTCCAATGTCACCTTTTACATTGGAAATTATAACTTCAATCCATCTATTAGTTATAGGTGTTATTGTAGTGTTAAAATGGCACCTAACTAAAATAGATAGATTGAAGTAAATTTCCTAGATTAAAAACCTCCATGGTCCGAATCGTGAAGCAAACACTGCATCTTCTGCATTGGAAACAGGATCAAACCCATAGACTGACAGACACACAAACAAATACAAATGCAGACAGTTTATTATTAGTTGTAGATACAAAAAATTGAAGTTTAAGAGGGCTCGCTGAGACGAGGCCAACTCCGCGTTGGAAGTTACGGCGAAGATAACGAATGTTGTAGATGCCTGGTGGGCGGAGACTAGCGAAACGGTCGCTCAAGTTCGGGTCTGATCGGCACTTCCCGAAGCGTGTACGGGCGAGATCTGTCGCGCGTCACGTGACCTCATCAGTTCACTTCATGCGGTGGTGGTGCGATGGTCGAGGAGTCTCGCTTACAACAGCGACCACTGCTCGGAAATACATTCGCTTCCCCGTCGCCTTGCGTTTTGTAACTGTACGGAAAAATATTCACGGCAATAGCCCTCACTTTATCAAGCAATGATTATGCTAATCGTTCTTCCTGCATCTACATTACATTCAATTTCTCAATAATATTGTTCACAGAATAGTTATAATAGCCTAGCATCAGTGCCCACTTCGAGAAATAAATATAAATAATACTATTCGAAGTAAGATGAACTAAGACAAATCCGGGTTACAATAATAGTAATCAAACAAGAGTAGGCCTTCTTGGGATTGCGTTCCTTTTGCAAAAAAATAAATTAAACTTAAGAATATATGCGTAAAATAAGGCCTTTGAGTAGCAAGATTTACATGAAATAAATACCTATTCCAATGTAACAGTACAATCCTAATGGCAAATAGACCAAACCCATATGCTATTGTAAAGTTGCGTGGTTTTTCAACTTCACAGAATTTTAACAGTGTTTGTGCAAACAAATGCTTATGATAACACTGAAAGTGAAATTAATACTATACTTAATATTGTGTTTATCCAACAGACAGCAATAAATTGGATAGTTCGTCTCCTTCGTTCTTATCACTTCAACACAAATGCACCAGCATAATAGCATTGAGTTTATTAGTGTAGTAATAAATTAAAACAAAAATAGTGTACACTCATAAACTCAATGATAATAGCAACTGCTCCCCCGTTACCATGCGGTTTGTAACTTGATGTAACTTGTAACTTAAAAATATTCATGACAGTTGTCCTTCCTTTATCAAGCAATGCTCTTCTATTCGTCCGTTCTGAATTACATATAATTTATCAAAGTCATTGCGCGTCGAATACTTATAATAATATCACGTGTTCATTTTACTCGAAACAAAACTATACGAAGTAAGATAAACCTATAAGAGAAGTACGGGTCACAATAATAGTAACAACCATTATTAGTCATAGCGAGAAATGTGCATCTTTTGCACAAACAATTAAAATAATACCTTTGTGTTACAATAGTACAAATACTGCTGTATAACGTACCTTTGGCTTGAATACTGTGACAATGGCAAAGCAACCCAAATGAGCCCTATAAACCACTGTAAAGCTACGTGGCTTCCGAACGTTTGCGTAACTTATTCTAGTATATATATTGAAAGTTCGATTACAATTTGGGTTATTGAACATTACACATTATGTCCACACAGCTGGGTGAGCTGGGACCTTCCAACAGACTAACTCACAGTAAATATGAGTAAACACATGAGTCTGCAGACATTTCGATTCTGTATGACGTATGATGAGTATGCCTATATGCTGAATACCAATTACAAACGCAGATAGCCATTTCATGGCAGTTTTTTTCTGTGGACCCGATATGTATCCTTTCAGGAGCTAAATGGCTTAGGTTCGATCCCCAGTCCAGCCAAACTTTTATTATAATTGCCACAGTTGGGCGATATACTGCCTTGTCCAAATTGATTATCTGCTTGATGAATTGATTCTAATGCCGACCCTTTTCCCATTTTCTTTCAATTCTTATCGTTTCTTAGGTTTTGTGACCGTTTCCTTTTCTTTTTTAGATTCAATTTGAGCGCGTTTTATGTAGGGCGGATCAACAATGTCAGTTTTCTGAAGACGTTTTCCAAACTGGGGATTGATTAGCTCTGGAAGCAAGCATTCGATGTAGAATCTGCAAAATTTGATTTCAAATTAAAACCAACACCTTATTGTATTCTAGCTCGAGCTGAGCTGTAACAAATACATTTTACTATTACTGTAATATAGTCACCTTCGAAAATCATACGTTTTTCTCTGGAGAACGCATTATTCAAGAGACTAAAGCGATCCACCATTATTACTTTTATTAATTATTATTGTGAATTATTATTATTTATTATTAATATTATAATTAAGAATAATGATAAAAAATGTTATTACTACTATATTTTCAAAAGATCTCAGGCTTAGCCTAGTAAAACAATATAGCGGGATTAGTATAAGTAACACACAACATTGAAATAAAAGATAACATTACACAAGTAATTGTAAAGTGGTGGATTTTAAATATAAAATAATATGCAAAATATAAATAATAATAATAATAATAATAATAATAATAATAATTATTATTATTATTATTATAATAATAATTATTATTATTATTATTATTATTATTATTATTATTATTGCGAATTTACCTTTGAAGACGGTCAACCATTTTTTCCTTCCAAAACGTATCGTCCCTCTCTATTCTTTGGAAATCCATCCAATTGTTCGTGTATAGCACGAAGACACAGTACTCTTTTCGAGCTATGTGCAATTGTCCCTGCACCTGGTAGTACCAGTTGTCTGTTGTTTTTAGTTGCAATCGTCCGTCTTCCAGACGGCATGATGGAATCTGAAACAAATTGGATTCACGTGATATAACCCTTTTGTTTTGTGTCAAGTGTTACACACTTTGTTACATTTTATTTTTATAATATAACCTACCTTCCCAGCAGAAAGTGCGTCTTGCAAAGTTGCAAACTCTTCGCCAGAAAGAGGACATTTAACTTCCATCAGTCCATCGCTGTCGATAAGGCCATCTGAATAAAATATATTAATAGTCTTAATAATAATAATAATAATAAAAATAATAATAATAATAATAATAATAATAATAATAATAATAATAATAATAATAATAATAATAATAATAATAATAATATTAATAAAATAATAAATAATAAATAATAATAATAAATGATTTTACATCATATAAATTCCATTTTACCTGGACTGGCTGCTAAGAACGGAAGTTCAGCGTCAACGAATAGGCCACAATTTGTAGCAACAATACCATGTTCACTTGCCATTTTCTCCTTAGCAACAGGCTCGTAGATTTGTCCGTGCACCATTGCTTTGTTGGAGAATGTACCGTATAACATACTGTGCACCACCCCTGCACAAGATGTGGTGGTTCGCATATGGCACACTTTGCCGAACCATGAAGCAGTCAGTCTGGTCTTGCGTTCAGTTTTCCATAATGGTGAGTTCGCCTGGAGGATTGTTCGGCGCTCTAACTCGACACGTTCTATATCGGTCTTTTTTAGGGAGAGAAGCAATGCTGACTTTTTGGAGGCATATTCTTCTGACGTCATTTCATCATTCATTGGGTTGTCTGTGGCCAAGAGCCCATAATGTTCGTCTGGTCCAGTTGTTTGCTTGCGCCGTTTTGTCTTTGAGTTGCGGGGCATATCCAGGCGTCGCTTCCGAGACCTTTGAAGCGCCTTTGTTTTGGAGGATACAAATTTTTTGACGTACATACCTGTCAATTTCAGCACAATTCGGTTATTAACACTTTTTAAATTTAATAATGGTTTCTGAAAATGAAATATGTGGAAAACTCACCTGGGCTTTCACCGTCCATTAATGTTTTGTGTATAACACGAAGATATTCCCCTTCCGTGTTGTAAGAGACAACCGATGCCTCACATCGCGCCTCATAGCTCCCACGTGACGCAAAAAACACTCGCCTTCCGCCCAAAAACTTGTTTGTGACGCTGTTATATTGCTCGGAAGCATTGTTATCCACGTCGTAGATAAGACTCGAAGCGTGGCGCAACAAACAATTGCGCACTGTGCGCACGACTTCCTCCCACATGTGGCAATCTCTCATTGCAGGGACCACGTTGATTTCACCCTCTTTAGGGCCCGTACAAAAGTAGCCCCGCTCTGCGCACCCAGAGTGGTCTCCAAACACATGAAGTGGGCCATTCTCCATGTCTTTGGCCAGTTCACGAGTCCGTTCATGAAGCGGTAGTGCATCTTGACACTTTCGGAACTCGATGGCTTTGGTGACAGCAGTCCGGAGTCTCAAAATTGAGCCACAAAGTGCAGCTCTCAGAGAGATAGGGTATCCACTTTTTGTTCTTTTACTGATTTCTGTAATTTTGTTTGAATAATTCCGCAACAAGTGGTTTCGGCACTCTATTTTTTGCACTAAAAGTTGGTGGCCATATGGCACCGTCTCTGTCAGGCGTTTGTGGACACTACTGTCACCATCACCTATGTAACATTGCAGTAGAAGTCAATTTTAATGTAAAATGTAATCAATTTCACTTTTATTTATTACATTACTGAAAATAGAATGTCCTCCTAAGTATTTTTCTAATTAATATTAGTATCTCTCAAATCAATGGTATCATTTAGGCACGTAATGCAAATTACGAACTATTACTAGAGGCGCAAATAATGATGATGATGATGATGATGATGATTCACAATAATAATAATAATAATAATAATAATAATAATAATAATAATAATAATAATAATAATAATAATAATAATAATAATAATAATAATAATAATAATAATAATAATAATAATAATAATACTAACATATAAATGGCAACTGATCTAATTTAAAAATTATACCCTTTAGCTTACCAATGAGTTTGTTGAATTTTAGACCATACAATTCAACGCTCCTACGGAACCCTTCGGCCACAATGTCAGCCTCCATACTTGTGGCACTGCTGGTCCAGTTTAGAAAACACAGATGCTCTGTTGGCTCCTGTTTTTGTGCCTTAGCCTTTTCACACACTACACAGTAGCGATTGCGTACCCCAATAAACAAAACTTTTCTCGTTCGGTATCCCACAATTGAAGCCTAAAACAAGTGTTTGGTAACATAAATAGTAAATACTGTCTTGGATCGTAGAAAAAAAGAGTTAATTTGGATGTACTTACCACACCAGAAAAAGAATCGTACTTAGTCTTGTAACTACGCTTGCACCACTGCCCATCAGCAATAACTGTGCACAATGGTATTCCGTCTTCGTCAACATTGCCTTCGCGCACAGCTATGTCAATCTCCTGCATGGCGGCACGATGCATGGCCATCCATGCAGCGTCATGTATGGCCCCAGTTATTATTGTATGATGCTTGCCATACTTTTGCGCCGACATACAGTGAACGTCCATTGCCGATGTGAGTTCGGAAAGTTGAGTGTAGCCCATTCCCGTCGCCAGTGTTCCGTTCACAGCCGCATCATTTATTTCCATGTAGGATTTTTTGCGCTGAGGATCATCCGAATGTATTTTTGAAATTTTATTGCACATACGGCATTTAAACGTCCACGTCGAGTGGAACCCATCTTTCTTTTCGGAAACAAAATCCATTTCCATGAAACCACAATCGAGCCCATTGCCGTGAACCTCATTTTGAATTGAGCGAAAAACATGCCCAATGTCAACAATACGTCTGCCTGTTAACACACCGCTATTTTCAGACTCATCGGTTTTACCGGTATTTAGTTCAATGGCAAGTTCGTGATCTTCATCATCAGCGCTGTAATGGTGACAATACTGTTTTAGCGTAATAGTAGTGCAAGTATAGATGCTTTCAGAGAGAGAGAGAGAGAGAGAGAGAGAGCGAGCGAGAGAGAGTCAGAGGGGGGGGGTGGGGGTATAGGGGGAACATAATTTTTGCCACTGTTTGATGTCTATGAATGGAAGAACTTTTTGTTAAAACTGTAAAAAAAAAAATAGCTAAAATGAAGACACGGGTGTCGGCTTATGAGGGCAAGGGAGGGAAGAACTCGCCTGCCCCCTTACCCGTCCCCCAACCACATTACATCGCTGAGCAATATGTGTAATATATGGAATTTTTAAATAAATTTATGACATATTTTCCTGCCTATACCGAGCACCAACCGATAATTTGAGGAATGGGGATAATGATATTTGTTTTTAGTGGCTCATATAGTTGGATCATTTTTACCTTTCCGCGACCCTTCTGGTTGTTTGGTTGAAACAACTGAAGTCAGTGATTTTTGAATTTTGGTTTAGAAGACGTTAATATCACCCCCTTCCCCCCCCCCCCCCCCCCACGCGCGCAAAACTTCATTTGTTAATAATTCTTAGCCAAAGTGAAGCAGCTTTGTAAACCTAAACACATAGGTATGAATGTATATATTATGTTCTTTCGGGTATTCCGTGTACACATACAAAATCAATGCAATTTCATATTCACTTGAAACATTACTACATATCATACAAAACTATACAAAATATGTGATGTTACATAAGACAGAAAGTAAAATATCCGACCTCGCTGGGAATCGAACCCAGATTTCCCTCTTGCCGGGCGAGTGCTCTGATCACTGATGTTTAGAAACGAATCAAATAACATAATTTATTAGTAAAGTTATCTTGATGACACCCCCTTCTCCTCCTCTCAACTTAAAAGAAATCTTGCTACCTGACATAACACTAGCAGCCACTGTCTAATGGGAGCTAGGAGATGGCTATAAGTAGTACCTTTGGTAATTGGGAACACTGTTCTCCAAGGCGATTTCATCGGTCCAAGAACTACACCCTGGTACTTCCTGCCTTACCCGGGGTGTTACTGGTGTAGACGAAGCAAGTGGCTGCTCTACTTGTTCTTGCGTTGGCTGTGGTTTGTCTCCTCCCCTGTCGCTATCATCATGCAATCTACGAAACGGGAAATAATATATATTTGCACATCGCTCATTATACTATTAAATAGGTTATTATATAATACGGCAACATAGCATTGTGTACGAAGTAATACTGACGATGAATTAAAACGTAAAATGTATGCTTACTGCTCGTCCAAAGAACTAACAACTGCTGTCTTGTCTTGCTTTTCTTGCAAAACATTCTCTGGCAGAGTCACAGCCACACTTCTGAGTTGCTTGGAATTATGCAATCTAGAAACAGTCCGAGGAGTCAATTAGTTCAGATACTACTAGATTTCTGTATGAACGAAATTTGTGTTGATAATTTCCGTTTTATGTTGATTTACATAAAAGTAAATGGTGATTTTGCCTAATACTATTCCAATCAACAATCATCTTTTATTTGTTTGCATTCTACAAAAATGTGCATTAAACAATTAACTATTTTCAATCGGTTCCCCAATGTTTCTTTTTATCGCCATTCCAGTTTTGCATTCTCAGTATTCCTCCCTCCCCCCTCCTGGATTTACGCGCCTCATTCTCTGCCAAACTTGAAACGAATCTTGCTGACTGCCATACTATAAGTACCTTTGGTAATTGAGTACATAGTTCTTCCAGGCGATTTCATCGGTCCAAGAACTACACCCTGGTACTTCCTGTCTTACCCGGGGTGTTACTGGTGTAGACGAAGCAAGTGGCTGCTCTACTTTTTCTTGCGTTGGCTGTGGTTTGTCTCCTCCCCTGTCGCTATCATCATGCAATCTACGAAACGGGAAATAATATATATTTGCACATCGCTCATTATACTATTAAATAGGTTATTATATAATACGGCAACATAGCATTGTGTACGAAGTAATACTGACGATGAATTAAAACGTAAAATGTATGCTTACTGCTCGTCCAAAGAACTAACAACTGCTGTCTTGTCTTGCTTTTCTTGCAAAACATTCTCTGGCAGAGTCACAGCCACACTTCTGAGTTGCTTGGAATTATGCAATCTAGAAACAGTCCGAAGAGTCCGTATAAATGCAATTTTATGTAGACAATTTCCATGTAGGTAAAACGTAGATAAAGATTTACAACAAAATAAATGTTATTTTTTTCTAATACCATTCAAATCGTGTTCAATGATAACACTTTTTTTATTTTGTTGTATTTTTGCATTTTACGAAAACATGCTTGCACATGCATTTTTATTCGATTCAAATAGTTTCATTACACATGACATGACATCACATGGCCCGTTTTGCACTCTCAAACCCCTCACCCCATCACCCCACCCGTCAAAATCATAGCCAAGAGAAGCAGCCGACTAACTTCCGAATGTCATTCAAGGAAGAGATGAACAATCCTCCTGACCTGCCCTCAGCCCCTTCACCTGACCGCGCAACACTACCCCCCCCCCCCCCCCTACAAGCTAACAGCCACCCCAGACATTCAGTCAACTCCTCCGTTAGGGCCAACGACCTCGCAAATAGGCACGAACCATCTTCCGTCCTTGCAATGTACCAAAGAAACCGCAGCACAACACACCCCTCACCCACACATAGTTGTTATTTATTGATTTATTTAATGCATGTCTATCCTATGCAGTAATCAATTGTATGTAATGTCAATCCAACCTCAGTAATGGTTATATTTCTCTCACACATGTTAGAGCAAATAAAACGCAATTTTTTTTTGTATGGTTAGGGCTAACAGGTCTCTCCTTTACAGTACGTGTGCCCCCCCCCCCCCCCCCCCCCAGCGAGTGTCTACACTACTAATCACGGTGCCAAACCGATTCGTATAAGCCACATGCTATATGCTACGTTTTTGTTAAAGAATTGGATGAAAATAATGTGATCCCACATATTAATACGCAATTAACTTTGATTGTAAGAAGATCGTGATGACGTGTAATTGTGAAATATCATACAAATACAATACATCGTCAACAATGGTGTGCATTAATTAATTGTATTGTTATTATCCTGTCCCATGAAAGGACAGGATGGCCAGTGTAGGCTATGGGCATGCCCATGGTGTGCATTGTGTAAAATACAAGTAACCTAATGTACTCACCCAGCTTTCTTCGCTTCTCTCCATTTGTTTAAATTATTTCGGGCACCTTTTAGAGGTTTGGGCCGCCTAAGATATGTATAGTCCTTCTTCTTTTTTCCTCTTCTCCAACCCATTGTGGAAAACTCAAGTTACACGTATTCGAATTTTCACACGCAATGAACAATGTTATACGGGCGTTCTGTGTTAGTATGTATGTACACATTCATCGTTATAATAACACACACACACACACATATATATATATATATATATATACATGACATTGGCACTATAGAAATATGTACAATTATTCACTCTTGAAATATAATATATATGCAGTTACATACAGCAAAATTGTAATGTGGTAAAAGCTCGCAAGTATCTAGACAACCAACGAAATACAGTTAGTCTATAGTACGCGAAATGTATAAAAAAAACACCACTCCCCGTGTGAGTGTAATATTGAAGACCAACGAGATCACCGGAAATGGGTTACTGAACTCTCCGCTGCACAATGAAGAGTAACTTCAAACTATGGTGTGATTTCAGCTATTTTTCTAGAATGAACAAGGTTTGTAATGGGAGGGGACAGATATCTGATAACCATTGACTACCAATTGGAATATTTTCCAAGAGAATAATAGTTTTCCTGTTGTGAGACCGTCAAAGGGCTGGAATGCAGTTCCGTACTTCAATTCCTGGGAATCCGCACTAATTCCTCCTTTGTTGTAGGCGAAGCGATAAAACAGGTATCAAAATATTGACAATGTTTTCCCAGTCATTGCAATCTAATCTCACTCAACGCTAATAGACATAGTTTGATAATATGAAAAACGTGTATATAAACGCATCCTAGTGATAATAACGTAATATATAATATGTTTATCCGTCATAAGAAATTCATATTCACTACCTTAGGCCCTACGGTAACGAGGCCACGAAATATTTGTATTACACGAATACAATAATATATTTGAATTGCCTCAACGCTTATGTAAGATATCATTTCCCATATACAATCGAATAATGATACGCTCTTTGCCATAATGCCATAAAGGTAGTCAGCTGCGAAGCTTATGACTATTATGATCGTTGGTTGTGTCTTTTAGATACCCAAAATTATGATTGGTCAATTACCTCTGAGCCGCGGATACGTCGTTATGGAATCTGGCTTATTGTTGTTGACGATTTGTAGGGGCATTATTTATTGTGATTTGTGAAGGTGGCAGATTGCACTGCCCATTATGATGTAATGCAATCCCCCCCACCCACCCACGAAATAGCACAGAACTTCACAAACCATTTACAGTCGGGATATGATTATGTATGAGACTCTTATAACAGGCGTATCAGTAATTGTAGTCAGTAATTGTTGGTAGGACCTGCACACTTGGCTCTCTACAGGTGACATTTATTGTGGTGTTAGGTTAGTTGTGGACGTTTGCCCCCCGAGAGCTATTCGTATGACCGTGGTATGACTCAATTTCAGCATTCGCCTCTATGATTAAAGAAAACCTTGGGGCAAAACTTCAGTCAAGATGGCCGGTAAAGCGGGTATCGAGCCTGCGATCTCCCGAATTAGCGACTTGTTTGCTAACCAATAGCCGGATCTCTATCAGTATTACATATTTTATCGTAATAGCGCCCCACATAATAGTTGCCTATTATCAATTCCTGTGCAATGTAATGCAAACTACGGGGGATTTGTGAAACTTTGAATTTAGTTTGTGTTGATGTTTGTACATTATTTGTGATGTGTATTGGCAGTCTGCTCCTTCCCGCCCCCCCACACAAACGTTATAAACAAAGCAATGTGTGTGCGTACCAACCCAACAATATGGTAGATTGCATACATAACACAGTTCTTCGTGTGTCCGCCCGGCCCAACAAGCCAAATATACCTCGATTCGATTCACAACGGATACGGGTTTTAAGTTTTTTTTTACTTTATATCTTATACTTACGAACACATACATTATGCACCAACCTTTTCTTGCGAACTTTGGGTTGAGGTTTGTGAGGTATACGCTTTGTGGGTGCGCTCAATAAACTTAAATTAGTCTATGCGACTTGATAAGGGAAACAAAACTAGTATTAGCTTTTCTGATAGAAATAGTGTTACGCTAGCATGCACCACTAGTTTTTTGAAAGGTCACTGGTTTGATTCCCTGCACTGTTAATCATAATAGTAGTTTTCGAAAGTGTTTCTCAATGGATAACCCGGGATGTTTACAAACAGCCCTCGGCCATTTCAAAATTTCGATCTCTTTTGCTCATAAATTATTTATCATCAAAAATAATACTTTTGCGTCCGGGTCCACCTTCACCCCCCCCCCCCCCCCCCCCCCTAAGCCAAGTTTATGGGTGGCTCGTACATTTATCACAGATGACTAATTATTATAAACACTTCGTGCTCTTATGTAAAAGCCAATTAATGTAAGCTTAGGACTACTACTATACGTAGGCCTATCAACAGGAGCTTTTAAAATGAGCCTATAAAGTAATGCAATGGACAACACAGTGTAGGCCTACTTTCGTTAACATGTAAACACATTTTTGTATTAGAATGAAAGTAATTCTTTTATTCTCCAATAATTAACATCAAACAATAACATTAATTATTTATAGTATACACAGCCGTCCGCGGAAACGCATATGATAAGAGTGCAGGGGACTGCAGGCAGTTCCCAAGCATAAAACACCGAGGAACGTAAATTCAGGTCCTACGTGAGACAGTTTTTTTGTTATTTCCTTCATCAACAGTTTGTGTCACCACTCATTGTCTTTGGACGCTATTACCAAGTCTGCAAAGTGAGGAATGGGACCTTTGAGTTTCTAATTAGTAATTAGTCACTCAACAATGAGACTTTGAAATTCGCTGGCGTACCAGTACCAATAGACTTGATTGGTCGACCATGTCTGGTGCATAGTCCATATCTAACGTAAGGCAGCTTGGCTCTCTCCCATCGCCAGAAACCACGCTCGACACGAGCTGATAACAGTCTGATACACGGATAGTTTCGGTGCGCGGTGCGCGGGGAGGTGAAACCCGCCGGCCAATAGGAGACGTCTCGAGCGTTCAAACCTCGGCTGCAAGCGCTGCGCCTTGCAACCGTTAGGGCGAGGTAGCGGCCGAGAGAATAAAATAAATTGGAACACAAAACATGCGTTTTGTAAATGAAAAGTCCCTTTGAACCATTTAACCGAGAGTTTTGAAAGTTAACATTTGCACTCAGGTTGATTGAAGCTGCTTGTTGTTGTACGAAAATATGTTTTAAAAAATTCTAGTCATTTAAAATAAGCAAACGAATTTCGGGAAAGTTGAGTCAAATCAAGAAGTTTCTCAATTTTTAACTATAAATTGGGTGACTGTTTTTAAAATGTGTTAACAGGAGCAAGTAGATCGTTTCTTTATTAACGATATGACCAAATATGAAAATTATCGTAGTAACCGTTTAACTGAAAAAAACAGTCGTCTCAGTGCTTGTATTTGCCTCCGCGCTAACCTCAGCGAGTCCTCTTAAAGTGACAAACATGGAGACGTGAAGCGCGTTCTAAGAAAACCTCCCCTAAGTGACAAAGAACGCGTTGGTCTACACGTTCCGTAACATCGACGACGGAAATAAAGTAGCTCGAGCACAGTTGTAACTAAGAGAAATCTCAACCATTCGGTTCACCGTTTCTTCAAAGCGAATGTTGGAAAACCCAATTGTTTCGAGACACTGTTCCAAGTGACAGCATTTATACTCGAGTGGTGTACCTACCGTATCTATAATCGCATCGTTCCGAAACACCGTGTGGGTTAGGAACTATTTTACGCATCAAAACATTTATTAAGCGAGCGGAGCGAGCGTTTCCACTTGACTCTTATGGCACTTCGTTCTGTTTTTTTTTTTGTGAGATAGCCAGATTTTTTTACAGATTTTTCCGGTCACGAATAAGTTAATGTTATGGCGATCTGATAAGTATTGGCAAAGTTACACGAAAGTTACTCGAAAATATTTTTCTAAAACGCAGTAACGGCAAAATGTGAGGTGGCTATCTTATAGTAAATTTTTGACCGGTAACGAATATACTTATGTAAACGCGATCCGATTCGTATTAGAGGCAGAAATTACATTTCTATTGCTGTCAATAAGTGTTAGTAACCGTGGCGGACCGTGTTGAAAACATGACCACGAAAATTCTTAGCAACGCACATTGCACTGCATACAACAATGTCGGAAAGTATAATAGCCATGGAAATAAGACAATTTTTGCAATGCGCGTTCTTGAATTGTTGTTAATTGTTGTTCGTATTAGCATTGAAAACTTTTCGCCAGAAAGTTCGTAGATATTGACACGCTCGCTTATCACGCGTCAAACAGAGCGTTTTCCTAGTAATATTTTAATGGTAGAGGTTATATAATTAAAACATAAACTTCCAAACAAAAACAAGTTGACAATTTTGTTTATCATATTTCCCGGTGAGATAAATTGTTTTCCTGAAGTCTTGTAAATGTATTACAACAAAACACATTTATGTAAACATTTCTGCGTCAAAGAGTGTGTTGTCACTTATTCAATATACTGTTTTTTTTTTTTTAATAAGACATAGCCATGAATGCCCTACAAATTTCATGTTCGTTGTAAAATTTTGAAAATAATTTCTATCATGCTATAACTTCTAAAAGAACAGACCCACCCATTTATACTCAAGTGTTTTCAATACAAAAACCTTGTTCCTTGTTTAAAATTAGCCTTACATACCTACCAACTTATCAAAACTGAAAATAGGGAGATTTATAAAAAAAGAAACATAGCCTTTATGGTATTGGCGGGTCTATTGCGACAACGCAATTCATCAAAGACAAAAAGAAGAAAGACAAAAAATAGTTATTTAAACAGTGAAAAGCAAGCAATAACAGTGTATGTACCGGGACTGGTTTTGGAGAAAAATTACGTGAGTGGGCAGAGTTTGAACTCACTGCACACTGGGCATCAAGATATTGGCGGTCAAGCTTCGAAAAAATTCCAACTTTTAGGTCCAAAAATACGAAAATTGATCTATTTACAGTAAAATACTTGAAAATTCTTGAAAATCGTACAAATTCTGTGCCAAATCAGGAAATCGGAAAATAAGGTTAAAAATCGGGCATGTCCCGACTAAATCGGGAAAGTTGGCAGGTATGAGCCTATATATGTATTTGCTTTTATTGAATAAAACTACGTCTGCGAAAGTTTTCGAATGTCTAATCAAAATATTCCTATTATTTTGAAGAAAATAATGTATAAACCAGTTAATTATCATGCATGATTACCAAATTCACGATTTATTTTTGCCCTTTTTGGTGCAAAATGTATCAATTATTGTTCAAAGTTCAAAGTCTCAAGGGACAAAATTGCGTACGAGGCGTTATTTCTGAATTTCACGCGGCTTTTACAACGTATAACTCTGCAACATTTGTGAGTTTTGTATAATCCGCGCATATATTTTATCTCTGAATGACATCCTAAGGCAGGGGGAGAGGTTACATTGCTTTGATAAATAACGCGTGGAACGCCATTTTCAGTTAAGATTTGAGAGACGCACGAATCATGTAGGCCGTAAATCATTTTTTGTCGTAAGCCTACAAAATGTACAGATTTCTTAATTGATTCGTACCGTACTTAAAAAATAAACTTGTAGGCTTTCGCGGCCGGAGTCTTTGATTGATTAAAACTTGCATGGCTTTCGGGAATTGCTTCGTCAGTATTATTGAACAATGATGTTCCTTCCTAGTCAATTAGGTCTTCATAGCACGGCACGTTTTTGAGACAAATTGACATTATTCAGAAAAAGAGCAAATTACAATTATTATATGCAATTTTTCTCAGAGTAAAAAATTACGTTTCTAAAATAAGAAAATAAGGCAGAGAAGTTAAAAACTCTTGCCCTAACTAGATCTTGATCGCAGAACTTGCCTATCTGCGTTTAACAATTAATTTATAGGTGATCCATGGAACTGAAAGCAGTCATAGCAGATGTTTATGTAGTTGTGATATCTGAACTATAGACTATGTAGATGACGGATGATAGAGTAGTAAAAATAATCAATAAAACAAAACATATAATATAAATAATAAATAAATTTAAAAAATAAAAATAATTTATTAGAATAGAAACACGTTAATTTATGTGGAGTTCTAACCCACCCCCGTTGATTCTACACGGCAAGGCCCTGCCACCGTGGACGGTTCATTTAAAAAACTTTCATCATTGCAAATCACAATCTTTGAGCCCCAAGATAATGTTCACAAAACTGCCTTGAGCTTTAGCTATTTAATTATAAGTAATTACAAATGAGATAAGTAATGCATCTTGGACCTGGATGTCAATGTCGTGCTACGTTTTTTTCATATTCATGTAACAGTTACTCATCGATGCCAAAATATTAGACGTAAAAGTGTATTATTCCAACGAATGAATTCACTGCCGTTTTTGCACGCAACTGCTATGCGCGCCAAGGGTCTTCCCCCACCACCCGGCCGCGCGCTCAGAGTGAGGGACTGCTCGTAAATTATACCTGTCCTGTCCTGTTGTAAATGTCCTCTATTCATACTGTAGTCACACATACAAAATCCACAGATTCATTATTTCGTAAGTTTTAACACGTTATTTGGATTTTTGAATAAAAACCAATACGTTTCCATGTTTGAATCGTCCTAATAGGCCAACAGCTTCATAAAGAAGAAACAGTCACTACTTTGCCGTATACTCTCAGTCACTATACAAATGCATTACTTAGGAGTTATTATAAATTATTGTAAATTATAAATACAAATTTATTTTTATTTTATTTATTTTGTTTTATTATTTAAAACAGGAAATTCTGCGACATGTGTAAAGTTCAGAGTTGATGTTATGCAATAAACAAATAGGCCTAAATAAATAACTAAACTTGGTATACATAACGATTCACAGATCATGCACGAAGACATTCGCACACTAAAATAGAAACTTGTTTTCACTTTATGAGCCATATAGTGTGAATACAAGTGTTCATAGTCGACCCCTACCCCATTGGAAATCTGTATAAACTGTTGCTAATTATTTTATACGTGATATTTTCCATACAAAAAAACCCTAGCAAATAGCGTTGAGTTCTAATGCAATTAATTATCGACTCTGAATTCGTACGGATCTCAGTCTTATGCACTCTGCTGATACACACCCACGCACGAGTAAATTATTATAATTTAGTTGTACAATAAACATTAAATCCGTCGTCTCACGTCGAAGACACGAAACCGTCGACTAATCTTTCCAACAAAAGGCAATTATTTAACAAAAGAGCATTGAAGATGTTGTTTCCCTGCCAGATGTCATTTTTCGATGTCGCCAAGTCACTTACAGGTGTATCGCGGGACATTCAACTTTCTTTCAAAATATACTAAGGGGTAGGACGATTGACAAAAGAATGCGTTGATGAGTAACGGTGATGTGACAATTGTGTAAGGAAGGGTTGGTCAGTTAGAGGTGACTGACCCGCTCATTCCGCACGTGCGATTTGGGATTTGCCGATGGTTCGCCGTTTTCGACTTTGAAAGAATGATCATCATAATTTACGAATTATAACTTGGATCATCTTCCATCTATAGGCCTATTATGCCCATTATGCCTATTATTATGCCTTTTATGCCACTTTCCACATCCAATTAACGTATGTGCTGTGATTAATCGGTTACGTCATCTGAAGAAGTTATTCATACCGTACCTATTGAAGTGTCAGTATTATCTTCTTGTGATGTAGTCGGTCTATTGGGACGTTTTAAACATAAAAACGTGTTGATTTTTATTCAAGAATCTAAATAATTGGTTAAAAGTTAAGAAATTTTGAATCTGTAGATTTTGTATGTGTTACTGAAGCGATTAACTGTATCAATAGAGACTGAATAGAGGGCATCTTGACAGGAATAATTTACGGTCAGTCCCTCGAACTCGCCGCGCGGCCGAGTAGTGGGAGAAGACCCTTGGCGGGGTCGGAGGGGAAATGCGGCTACGTCAGTGAATTCATTCGTTGGAATACACAGCCATCTGCCTCGAGATATAACTTATCGGTACCGATCAAACACGTTCGACTAAACGTTTCATGTTGAGCCTTGAATTCTACCACCGGTTTTGACCTGATAAACTGGTAATGTCTTGCATAGCATTTACCTCCTCTGGTTTGATACCCGACAAGCCGTCTACTGCCAATTTTTTTAGAATAGTTACCATCGCGCCTGAGTCCACCAGAAAAACACATAGTTGCTTACCCAAATGTGAATTTATTTATTTATTTTAAGTATAACTGAAGTGCTCGAGCATCACTTGGTACGCCTTCAAAACTACATACGCTGGGTAACCAACTACCTGTGTTTAATTTTCGACTTCCCCCTAATCCGTCTGGTTTGAATTCTGTGCTCTGCTGCGGGGATCCAACGGAGCATGCTGTTCGTTTGGGTGAGCGTGGTTGTTTCTAGTAGTATTATTATTATTAGCGGGGAACCTACATTCCACCTGGTGATGTCCACACTTGTTGCAGTTGAAACAGATTGGGCGATATGGTCGTGTACAAGTCTGCCTATAATGACCTGGACCTCCACAGTCATAACATTGCCGTGAAAAATTTCGTTGGTTGTACCCTTGGTTATATGTACGCTGACCATTCTGACTGAATTCTCGATTGTTATAGCTGTTACCCTGCATCCTTACAATACTACGCTCATGCGAGTAAGTCACTGGTTGTACACACCTACATGCTTTTCTCCTGTCTTTTATCTCAAATTTAGCATAATTTACCTGGTTGTTTTTCCTTACTGTGAGTCGTTCATTATTTTCCTCCTTAGCTATTCTACCTGCATCATGAAAACTTACTGGCGAGCGTGAAAGAACAAATCTCTCGCCGCAAAAGATCTTCGGTAATGCTTCCGTCACGGGTGGGTGAGCGGCAGCCAACCAGCGACCGTGGCTAATTCAGATACCTGCTCGGGTTGGCCGAGACCGTAAACACGTCATTGATTGATGACGAAAGCATTACCGAAGTTGTTTTGCGAGACCTTCCTTTAAACCTTTTAAAAACTGCGCGAGCATAGCCTCCTGCCAAGATTGATTTCTTACTTTAGCCTCGTCCCTGTCCTGAACAGTTTTTAGCATTTTTTGACCTTCTATGGTTAACCTGGTTGAGAAATTCTCTACATCTTCATCACTTTTGGAAATAATTTCGAAAACGTTGCTCAGCATACACTAGCGGATCCTTTTGCCGAAACCTTTTAATCACACTTGCCTTGAATTCCTCCCAGTTTCTTAGAGCTTTTATTTCAGAATGTGCAGTTAAAAACCTCCTGGCGGACCCTTTCATGTACAGTTTTGCAGTTCCTAGTTTGTTCTCGACCGTCCACCTTCCTATGTCGCCTGCCGTCTCCAAAGTTTCAAATAAATCGTGGACGTCAATGGAGTCTTTATCACTCGTAAATACCTCCATCAGGCCTATTATTCCTGCCACATTAGGCTTAACTACCCAAACACTCTCGTCGCCGGGTTCTGACATCAAAAATGTTTCAAGAAAATTTAAATTGACAAATTCCAATAATACTCATTCAACACTAGTTCTAGACGCTGCACGGGAAACATTTATAGGGCCATTGTACCGAAATAAAATCACTTAGCTAATAACAGTAAAATTAAACAGCTTACCTTTCA
Source organism: Isoperla grammatica (assembly GCA_945910005.1). Taxonomy (NCBI): domain Eukaryota; kingdom Metazoa; phylum Arthropoda; class Insecta; order Plecoptera; family Perlodidae; genus Isoperla; species Isoperla grammatica. Next base: position 118,718 of record CAMDTW010000017.1, on the reverse strand, counting down.
TCCTGGCCGTTCCAACGTCCTGTGCCACTGTCTCTTGCGGCATGGTGGCGGAATCCAAACTCGTGAGTAAAGTATTGTTGTTGGAAAACTTTCCTGGACAGTCCTCTGGCAAATCACTCCACTTGACAAAATTAAAACCGACGCTACATAGCAAAAGATCCACGCGCTGCCACCATTGTAACCGACCAGCCACGTGGCCGTGACCGTTAATCGGTTAATTATTTATTTAAATATATGGGTTGTGGCGAGCAGGACTACGGGACGTAAATGATGGCACTAATAGAAGTTCAGACATAGTATATTGTATCATCAATTACACATTCAAACACTAGAAATACAACAAATGCAAATATAACTTTAGCCAAACATAGTGACAAGCTCGGTTCAAAAGCTGGACGACGAGTGCCCCGACAACAAGGCAGTAACCTTTCGCGCGCGCACGCCGAGGAGCGAAGCTTACCTTGCAGATCTCACGATTTCTGCAGCATTCACTCCTAGGCGCGGGAAGTGTCTTAATATGACACCGATCGTCAGCTAGATGAATAAATCAAACCAATATCCTTATTACATATTGCTATCTTCACAGTTAACATAGTTGCAAATAATACTATAATACGATGAACACATGTCTGATCTTTCCTGTCAGATTAGAATTTACGTCAATAAGATTAAAATATTGACAGTCAAGTAGGATACTACTCGACGAGGGTAGTTAAACACGGTCGACACGGCTGCCGGCCAGCGATCTTGTCTCTAAGTGACGACATGCGCGGGGCCTGGCTCAAACGCGTGCGCCGGAGTGCCAGACCTAGTCCACACATAAAATACTTAAGACCATGACCCAGCCTCACTAGTACGTCAACTCTGTGCTGGATCGCAATTTATAATTACTGAACCTGTTTCAAGAAGATATTAGACTATTGATTTACTGATTTATTTGGTGTTTAACAACATAATCAAAAGTTTTGTAAAGCGTTATACAAACGCTTACCCGGGGAGAGGGGGGGGAGGGTTATAGGGGTTAATCCCCCACCCTTCCCCAGAGCCCAAGAAACTCACGTTTATGATTTTCTATCAATTGAGCTTGTTTATTTTACTAAATAACAATAACCTGTAATAATAACAGGTGTGTACACTGGTTAACCGTTACTTACGGAGCACAACAGGAGGAGACCACCTGAACGGCCTTGCTTTGGACCTGCTTTGGCCTTACTTTGGCCTTGCTTTGGCCTTCATTCATAACCACATCGTAGTAACCCCTGACGAGGCCCTGAATACTTTATCTAAATGCCAAGGAGGCTCGACACGATTACATAATAACTAAAGTTTAAGACTAAAGTTTGAAACTTGAGAATTACGGTAGGCCGTTCACAAAATTAAAAAATGTTTAAGAAATACGAAGTCGTGAAGCCAGTTGATAGGTCTAAAGATCGAAAGTCCTAAACACGCATGTTTATTGTTCACACTGCGTGCGACAACGGGCATCATGTAGCATGCTGTGTCAACACTCAGCATGTTGCTATTTGTAGTACGCGGCATGTTGCTCGTGAGTCAAAATTGGTGTGGCATGCTACACGTGTTGCCCCATGTAGCATGCGCTACTTGTAGCAAACCACAAACGTATTTCCACCAAGGCAACAGTTGTCTGGCTGACTTTGACCGACAAGTATGTCTTGCTGACTATTGCAGCCACTGGCGGTCATTCCGGTGTTGCGACTGTTGCACTGGCAACACCTGTTGCATCCTCAAATGACACATTTTAATTACTAAAAAATGTAATATTATCATTCGATTTATGTCTGGAAATAAAAATGTTGAGTTAAGTTACTTTTAATTATATACACCTTTATTATCGCAGTAGATTGATCCGGAGTACCTAAATAGCAGCCCAGATTATCATCTCTGGTGGCATTTTCCCCCGGCCCCTTCGTGGCATACTTGTAATTGACCACTCATTCATAAAGTTACAAGAAAATCTCTCTTCGTCAGACCCTCATTCCATCCATTATGCACATATTTTCACCTTTGTCCCTTATTTTGACATTTCGTTTCGTTGTTTAGCATGGTTCCAGCTTCTCTAGTGGCAATACGTGTGCTGTACGATGTGAGGTAAACGGCCGGTTGTGTTGTATTTAATAAAACATTGACAATAATTTTGATTACAGTGACCATAATACATATACCGCAACAGATGTTTCACTTTATTGTTTTGCGGATTGTTTTATGATTTCAAGATGAAAAGACAATACGTGAATAACAGTATACATAATTTTTTCTCAAAAAAGACAAGTGAATACAAAAAAGCGAAAGATAATGTTGTGACTGATAGTGGGGTGAATAAAGCAGGTGTCAAAGTAACGCTTGTTAAATCTTAAATTCGGTCAACTATGCTGCAAAATCGGTTCTTCATGCTCTTGTGGATGACTGTGGAGAAAGAAAGATGTCGAAATGTCAAGATTGAAAATGTTATCTATCACTTTTAAGTGCAAGCGGACCGAAGGCTCCTGTTGTAGGTGAGCGTAAATACTGCAATCCATCTTTGTTAGCTTTTATCGTTCGTTCAACTATGCAGTGGTAGTTTAAAAAATAAACAGTTCAAATAATTATGTATGGATACAGGCAGTCGTTCGTCGTAGTGGATGTTTAAGTCTCTAAGCTCCTAATCTATCTAAAAAATTCAAAATAATATTTAATCCTCCTTAGTTTAGCAACACCTGATTCACAGCAAATTACCGCCAGTGATTGCAGCAGCAGTGTACATCGTTATTTACCATCATGGACGTAGGAGAAGACGTCCCCAATGGTGGAGGCAAGAATTGTTCATGATGTTAAATCAAGCACAGAACGATTTTGTTGACCAGTTGTTGGCTGACGGTGAAGCACATTTAAAAAATTTAACACGGATGAGCCGGGAAGATTTTGAATTTTTGCTGGTAAAAGTTGGGCCCATAATTGAAAAGGACGATACCAAATTTCGTGAGGCAATACCTATCAATATCGTGTTACGTGTACCATGACAGGATCAGTATGCTTAGGGGGAGAGTAATTTGTAAAAAAGATTATAATTTTAAACGTTAAATTGATGGCGGCAAGTGAACACTGAAATAACAGAATTGTCCTAGTGCTGTTTAAATGATGTTAAATAAATGATGTTTTTTTGAGAAATATGGAATTATTATTATTATTATTATTATGATAATTATTATTATTATTATTATTATGATAATTATTATTATTATTATTATTATTATTATTATTATTATTATTATTATTATTATTATTATTATTATTATTATTATTATTATTATTATTATTATTATTATTATTATTATTATTATTAAAATTATCTTTATTATTATTATTATAATTACTATCGTTGTTATTATAATAATTATAAAAATTATTATTTTTATTATAATTATTACTATTATTATTATTATTATTATCAAAAAATCGCAAATCTAGTTTGTGGGTGTACGCAGCAAATAGAATCTGTGGATCACCATATGTATTTGGGAGCGGTTATTGATAGGGATTTTTCATGGAAGCCGCATATCGATTACATTTCTTCAAAACTTCGTTCTTGTGCATATCAGTTATATAAATTAAAACCAATCGTATCTGATAATCTTTTAAGATTAGTTTACATTGCATTAGCTGACTCGGTAATCTCTTACGCTTTGCTCTCATGGGGTAATGCATCTGCGTACCACATTGATGTGTTAGTTAGGTTGCAAAATTCAATTATCAAAATAGTTTGCCCTAAGCATATATTAAATCATACAAGTGAAATGCATGAAATTTATAGACATTGTTATTTATTGCCTCTAAAAGAGCTATTTAATCATCGTATGGTGCTAAAATATTATTTTGAGAGTATATATAAATTGGTCCGCGTTCAGTCACAAGCCACAAGATCTTTAAGTCAAGGTAAGTTTGAGGTTCCAATTACAAGAAACAAACATGGGAAAGGTTGCCTTAAATATTTGGTACCAAAATTGTTTAATCCTCTGCCCAATCACGTCAAGTCATTAGAAAAGATATCCTTGGTAAAGACAACATTAAAATCACACTACCTTGAAAATATTTCATTTTGTCTATCTTAGTATCTTAGTCGGTTTCCGGCTCGTTCTAAATCTTGATGTATTTATTGTCTTATATCGTTTCCATAATTTTTGCTAAATTTACTATTATATAGATACTTAATGTTGTATTTTGTCTAGGAATAAGTTGGTAATTTTAATTTATATTGTGTCTTCCGCTAAACATACTTCTTGTATAATATAGACCCACTGATAAGCCTTCTTTGGCTTAGTGGGGCATATGTATGCTTTTTTGTTGTGTAATGGTTCACTTGAAAATAATAAAAAAAACAAAAATTATAATAATTATTAAAAATATTATTTGTATGATAATTATTACTATTATTATGATTTTTATTATTATTATTATTATCCTTATTATTATTATTATTATTTTTATTATTATTATTATTATTATAATTATTATTTTTATTATTTTTATCATTATTATTATAATTATTATTATGATGATTATTATTATTATTATTATTATTATTATTATTATTATTATTATTATTATTATTATTATTATTATTATTATTATTATTATTATTATTATTATATTTATTAACAGAGAGCAATATGGATTTCAAAAAGGAAAAAGCACAGTAGACTTGTTAGAAAAATTCTCTGACTTAGTTAACTCTAAGTTAAATGACAACTTTCATATTTTATGTATGTTTGTTGATTTTAAGAAGGCGTTCGACACTCTTGACCACAGAATACTTTTAGATTCGTTGGACAGAATAGGTGTGAGGGGTAAAGTATTAGCGTGGTTTGAAAATTATTTGTTTAACAGGAAACTAATAGTAAAAATAGGGGAAGTTTATAGTAAAGCTAAAACAAGTAACAGTGGTGTACCACAGGGGTCAATTTTAGGACCCCAGCTTTACTTAGTATACGTGAATGTCATGGTAAAATATATTGTCAAGTGCCTTTCTTTCTTCTATGCGGACGATACAGCATTTATAGCAATACACAAGAACCTGAAAGTAGCAGAAGCGAATTTGCAAAGCGATTTTCTAAATATGTTAAAATGGAATCACGATGTAAAACTGATTATAAATACAGAAAAAACTAGAATCGTTCATATTTGTCTACCACTTAACTCTGATCGGAATGCCACAATAACTGTTCACGCCCATAATTTCGAATGTCTACATCGAAACGCCGGCAATCACAGTACCGTACAATGTTCATGTCACACTACCATCGCTTCAGTTTACAGTCATCCTATCTAGGTTTAGAAATAGATCAAAAATTTTGCTGGGAAATGCAAATTTCAAAAATATGTAAGCGCCTAAGATCTTGTGCTCATCAGCTTTATGCTCTAAGAGACTTTTTACCATTTGAACATTTAAAAATGGTGTATGTCGCTCTTGCGGAATCCGTCATTTCGTATGGGATATTAGCTTGGGGAGACGCCTCCCACTCGCAACTTAAAAACTTAATTTCCATACAAAACAATATATTAAAGATGATGAGCACAAGAGGGAAAGCAGAAAGTAGTATTAGTGTACATGATTTATATTTATTATTTGATGTCTTGCCAGTAAGAGAAATTTTTATATACAAGCTAATATTAAAATACTTTTTCGAACAACAATACAAAATTCCTATTGTTCATGATACTTCAACTCGGGCAATAAGTGCTGGTATGTATAAGTTACCACTAGTTAATAACAAATATGGAAATAGATCATTAAGTTATTGTTTACCTTTTTATTTTAATAAAATTCCAATGGAGATTAAAATAGTAGACACGTTCGTGGAATTGAAAAGTAAATTAAAAATGCATTTGATTCATAATATAATATTGTAGTTATTTTTAATTTACTTGTTCAATTAATCAAGAGTGACATTTTTATTATATTGCGTAGTGTCATGTTTTTTTTATTTGTAATGCATTTTTTTTTTTTTTTTTCAGTTCCATTACTATTTTGTTTCGAATAGGTGGAACATACCATACTTTAGTTTATTTAGTTCAGAAGTGTTATACTGGGTTTTTTAAGTTACATTAAATCCACAGATAAGTTGCTTGTGCAACTTGTGGATGTCCGGATAATATTATGCAACTAATTATGTAATGGGACAAATGTATATTGTAAATAAAAAAACAAAATTATTATTATTATTATTATTATTATTATTATTATTATTATCTTTATTTATCACATCACCAGATGGCAGGTACATTATTAGTCTACAGCACCAAAGGGGATCCTCACCTCTTAGGTGCTGCAACCACACATTACAAAATATGACATTACAAAGATTTTACACATTACAAAGATAATTACATTTTAAAAAGATTTTACATATCACAAAGATTATTATATTACACATAAATCAAATATAGTTGAATTCATGACACCGCGTGGCCCTGCGGTGCGACGCGGTACGAACCCGGGCCAACCCAAAACACCCGCACCGCATCGCAGGACCACGCAATGTCATAAATTCTACATAAAACAATTATATAAACATAACATAAAGACTTCAATATAAAAACTGATATCAAAATATTATAGAACCTTTCTCAAAATGCGAGCAGTACCCAGAATGGCTGTCTTCTAATTATTATTATTATTATTATTATTATTATTATTATTATTATTATTATTATTATTATTATTATTATTATTATTATTATTGTCATTATCATTATTATTATTTTATTGAATGTATCTCAATCATACAATCTCGGTCAAAACCGGCGTTAACATGTTATACGGACGTTATGTCAAGTATCTCCATGTGTCTTCCTTATTTAACTTCACTTATCACATGTTGCTAGTTTAAACAGTCATCAATCTCGGTCAAAGCCAGTGTTTAAATGTTATACGGACAATACATGATATGTAATGTCAAGTATTTCCATGAGGTACCTTGTTCAACTTCAGTCGTTACTGTCTTATTAGTACTTGTTTATAGTATACACTGCATAATGATATGATCCTATTTGCGTTGTCTTCGTGTGTGTCTTCTTTGCGTCGTGTTACTGTGTGTACGGTCGTGGCCGATTTCTCGATGCCATCCTAGTAATTCTACTCTATGGACAATGGAAAACCATGAAAACCATGTCAGGATGGATTATTATTCTTCTTATTATTATTATTATTATTATTATTATTATTACTATCATTACTATTATCATTATTATTTCCTTCCTTCTCTTCTCTCATTTGCACCATCGGGCTCCTCTTGAGCCAAGACGATGCGAGAGTGCACTCTAGCGTGGGGACCGAAAGATGGTGGTGTAGCTCATAGGCTTAGGACCTTTCGCACGATATTAGTTGTGCCGAGGATTGCAGCCTTCTGCATGACACGCACGTGCTTGTCCTTCAGGTGGAGCTTCTCTTTCGCAACTGACCACTCTTCGGTGACCAGACCGTTGACGGAGACGACGACAGAAACTTTTATTATTGATATTATTATTACTTATATTATTATTAATATTATTATTATTATTATTTTTATTATTATTGTTATTATTATTATTATTATTATTATTATTACTATTTTTATTATTATTATTATTATTACTATTTTTATTATTATTATTATTATTTTTATTATTATTAGTATTATTATTATTATTATTAGTATTATTATTATTTTTATTATTATAATTATAATTATTATAATTATTATTATTAATATTATTATTGTTATTTCCTTTCTTCTCTTCTCTCATTTGCACCATCGGGCTCCTCTTGAGCCAAGACGATGCGAGAGTGCACCCTAGCGTGGCGGCCGAAAGATGGTGGTGACAATGTAGCTCATAGGCTGAGGACCTTGCGCACGATATTAGTTGTGCCGAGGATTGCAGCCTTCTGCATGACACGCACGTGCTTGTCCTGCAGGTGGAGATTCACTTTTCGCAGCTGACCACTCTTCGGTGACCAGACCGTTGACGGAGACGACGACAGGAACTATCTCAACGGACCTCAGCTTGTATATGTCCTTGAGTTCGACGGCGAGTGGTTGGTATTTACGCCTCTTCTCAGCTACTGTGTTGATCACATGGTTGTCTAGCGGGACGGCGATGTCGATGATGGTTGCTGTTTTAGCCTTCTTGTCAAACAAAGCAAGTCTGGCCGATTTGCCTCGACCGCTCTGTCCGTGACAATGGGTGAGTCCCACAGCAGCTTGGCACATTGGTTACGCAGGACTTGCTCGGGCTTGCACTTGTAGTACGGTGTTTCTACCTCTACCAGGCTGTACTCCTTGGCCAGCGCTTGGTGGACCATATTCGCAACTGCGTTGTGACGCTCCAAATACTTTCTGGGAGCTAACACCGGGCATCCACCTGCGATGTGCTGGATGGTCTCGCCAGATTTCTTGCAGAGACGACAGCGATCTTGTAGGTCGGCTTTGAGGATGTATCGCTTATAGTTCTTGGTACGCACCACTTGATCCTGAATGGCAAAGACGAACCCCTCCGTTTCAGCGAAGAGGCCCGCAGTTCGGAGCCATTCCGTCGAGGCTTTCAAGTCGGTGTGCTTCCCAGTGAGCTCGGCTGCAAACCTGCCGTGAAGGGGCTTCTCCCTCCACTGTTGCATTCTCTCTGCCGGGGTCTTAATGCTGAGGTGTACTTCTTCGGCGCGCAGATGAAGTGGCGTATAATCTTGGTCCTGCGTGCAGATGGCATGGTGCAGCTGACTCTCTCGAGTTAAAAAGTAAGCTCGGAGTCACTTTTCCTTGCTGCGGCACAGCATCTCGACGCTGAGCAACCCTCTTCCGCCAGTGTTGCGCAACAGGTACAGTCGCTCCACGGAGCTCCTTGGATGTTGCATCCTGTACTTTGTGAGGATGGTTCGAATTTTCCTGTCGAACGCCTGCAGGGCTGTGTCGGACCACTTCACCGATCCGAATGTGTACGAAGCCACGGGAAGTGCCCACGTGTTTATCGCCGTGATTTTATTTCTGGAACTCAAGTACGACCTGCAGATCTTGCTCACCCTGGCGAGGATCTTCTTCTCAACCTGTTTCCTGGCATCGGTGTCGCTGATGCCCAGCAGCTGTTGAAGACCCAAATACTTGTAGCTGTCTTCAACGCCCAGATCTTGAATCACCCCCTTCCATGAGATGCAGGCCTCCCTGAGGTTCTTGAACCTTGCCTTTCTTCACGTGTAAAACGGCACACTTGTCGAGTCCAAATTCCATACAGATTGCGTCGCTGAAGCTCTTGACAAGTTCGAACATGCTTTGAAGTTCATCAGGGCTGGACGCGTACATCTTGAGGTCATCCATATAGAACAAGTGCGTGATCGTGACCTTTGGGATTTTCTGGAGTTGGTAGCCGTATCCGGCTTTCCTCAGCATTTTGCTGAGTGGGTTCAGCGCGAGGCAGAACCACAGCGGGCTGAGACTGTCTCCCTGGAAAATTCCCCTTTTGATGCGGATTTCCTCCGTCGCGACCTTGTTGCCACCTTGTCCCACATGAAGAGTAGCTCTCCAGGTAGCCATACAATACTACAATATTACAATACAATTATACAATATTATTATTATTATTATTATTATTATTATTATTATTATTATTATTATTATTATTATTATTATTATTATTATTATTATTATTATTATTATTATAATTATTATTATTATTATTATTATTATTATTATTATTATTATAAATTATTATTATTATAAATAATTATTATTATTATTATTATTATTTTACTGTTGCAATACATACAAACTCGGTCAAAACTGGCATAAACATGTTGTATGGACATAAATGTAAAGTATTTCCATGTGTTTACCTTATTAAAATCTACTTAGAACTAATTAAATATATCATTGTCCATATTATTTTTCCAAACCAAACTGTGGATGCTATGTACTGTCGTGGCCGATTTGTACTCATCCTAGCATTATATTATTTTTATCATTATTATAATTGTTATTATTAAAAAAAGTGAGAAAGGATGTGGAAATGCGAGGAAGGGACTGGAATATAGTTGAGGGGGAAGAGTGGTGGCAGGATAAAAGAAGATAGAGAGGCTTGTCTTCAATACCGACCCAACGCAGAGTTGGACGTGGCAACAGATGATGATGATGATTATAATTATTACAATTATTATCAACCTCATTATTATCCTCGTTGTAATTGTTTTGTTTAATTAAATTTCTTTTCCATTATATCTACAGTGCTAGTTTATATAAACAAATATTCTAGTAAGTATTCATCTCCCCCCCCCCCCCCCCCCCCCTCCTCCCCAAAACTTGGAACGTATCCCTTTTTACTTTTCTGTTTTTATAATCTTGGCGAGTTACATTCTTTGATTCTGGAGCATTGTGATAATCTTCAATAAATTCTACAATTTTCTCACTAGTCCAATCCATCTTGTCGGACGGAAATTGTCGCATCTATCCACCCACTGCTGGATCCAGGCCGACACTGACGCATGCGGCCTGATTGTGGGCCCGACAGGTCGCCACACGTCGCATGCCACACGGCCGCATGCTACATGACGCACCGTGTTGACTCAGTTGAAAACCGACTGCTGGGTGCGACAATGTCGCGTATTGCATGTCGCCCAAATGTTGCCTCAGTGGAAACCAGGCTTTAGGGGAACAACCGATCAGCAACAAATGAAGCTTAGACTTTTTGTCATTTATGAAAACGTGTCTTAGTTATTGAACCTTAAACATTTCTAGTAAAGTATGTAAATAAGCGTTAGTTAATCAACATTAAACTTAGTTTTAAATCAGTTTCAGCATAAAATATGATGTAGCATATTTGACAAAATTTAAAAATTTGCACAATAGCAATAACGCTTGATACTATGCTAGGTTTTTTATCCCCCCTCCCCAAAAACCGAGTTTTGCGTGCACCATTGCGTTAGGGCCAGAGTAAACAAACTTTAAACTGGCGATTTTCCGTAAATCGGAGATCAAAAATAGCGCCAGGTAGACCACGATGCATTTTGTAGGTAATGTTTGTTGAAACCATGGTAACCAATCCGAGATTAGTAAATCAGCCGATTAAAAAGTTTGGTGAATTCGGACCTTAGTCATGTATGTCATATAGGACATAAGCCGATTTGTCGCTAGAGCTACCCAGTCTACCTATTCTACCCGGGTACCAAAAGGTGAAGCAGATTAGAAGAAAAGGGATGAGTGGGAGGAATAACGTTTATAAGGAATAGACGGGAGAAAGGCAAATGGGAAAACCTAATTTGTTCGCCTCCGACGAACGGCATATTCGCCACTGGTTCAAATTCTTTCCCGGTCCCAGACGGGGCTTTAGGAACTACATACGTCATTAAGTTGGCACTATTGCATCAGCATGAGAGTAGTCAGCTTGGGACAAGTCTGTCACTATTTCTTTTCCACGTTTCAGCCAAACCTGCCGCGCCGGTTCTCAAGGTTGAGCAAGGAAACAACCTGAAAGCCTGGTGCCATGTGGACGGAGGACGCCCGGTGCCAAACATCACGTGGTACGTCGGCAACAAGGTAGTGCGTGACGACCGGGTGGACGATAAGCCGTCGAGCTACCAGGACGAGTGGAAGTGGCCGTGGGACGTACAACCGCACATGCAGAGCCTGGTGTATGTGCCCCAGCTGGGGGACGAAGGCAGGTTGCTGAGATGTGGAGTGACCCACGTGGCTCTCGAGGAACCGTTAGAGGTGACCGCTACCATCGCTCGGAGCGATCTTGGGGATCGGGTCGGTGGTCGCGGTGAGTGACGTACCTGTATATCAGTCAGTAGTGTCATTGGTAAATTCAATCGTCTCTTTTGACGTTCCAATCTTTCCCATTATGTGCAAATAGTGCATCATTGCTAGGCCCTAGCGTCAACTTTTCAAATCGATAGTGAGATTACAATAATTGTACATTGGTTGGTAAAGAATTCTATGAGGGGGTACTACATATTCCTTAAATATTTTCTTGGTCATTGTGGTACTGGTACATTCAATGATAATAACAACGTTTAGCCATTACTGACTTAGCAATGCTTTTAGAAGTGTCAACATCGTACTTAATGGAAGTATCTATTGTAAAGGCCCAATTCTAGAAATTTATAACACGATGTAAAATGATTGTTGATAGTAAAATATTCCAGTCTATGGCCCTATGCTGAAATGTGCATAGTTTCTATTCTACATATATTTTTCCACTTTTCCATGCAGCACTGGACCTCAACTCTGCTTTGTAATAAAATACTGCGCCTGTATCGCTTGATGTTTTTATATTGTGAATTCTGTTTTAAATGTTTTACATGCACGCTGCCGTATATGTACTGTGCACTTAATACCTGCTTACATGCTCGTAATGATCAGAGGTAATGTAGGCGTATGTAGGCGTATTGTTTTTGTTATGATTGTATCTAAAATTATGGCCAAGCCAATTATTTTTTTCCCAATATATAAATATAGTCAATATTATTAAATAAACAGATATATAAATGTTAACGTCACTTAATAATTTATAAATAAATATATTCACATTAATTACGAAATTAATTTAACCTTCTGAAACATTTCGAGGTGGAAAAAACAAAACGAACACACTGTATTTATAATTAAAAGCTTTGCCGATAAATTTGCATTCTCAGTTTTATTTTCTAAGTCCTGTAATGTTTCTTGAATTACATTATATTGATTTAAAAGTTCATTTACTTGATGAGTTATTACCATTATTGCTTCATAGTACGTTATATTAATAATTTCTTACCCAAAGCCAGATTGCAAATTCATCGGCCAAGCTTTTACTTATAAACATAGTGTGTTCATTTTGTTTTTCCCACCTCAAAATGTTTCAATAAGTTAATTTAATTTTGTAATTAAAGTTCATATATTTATTTGTCAATTATTAAGTGATAAAACCATCTAAATATTCGTTTATTTAATTGTAATAACTATATTTATATATTGGAAATAAAATAATTGGCTTTGCCCCAATTTTAGATATCACCCCGTTAAATAATGAGCCTCTTTTGAAATTGGCGTTTTTTGGACGTGTGCCTTCTTTGGTTTGTAATGGTTTGTCATCTCGGTTTTGGCTTTGACCTCTTTTTTTCAAATTTTTTGCATTTTTGTTTGATATATCAATGATTTTTATTTAAAATGACTAATCTTGACATGTATCCAAGTCAACTTGATCCCCGCCTAGCGGAGGCTCGTCGACCTCCCAACTTGCGAGTTCGACGAGCCTTCGCTAGTCGGAGATCAAGCGCACCTTGTCATTCTGTTGGTGATTTTATTTCATGAAATTAAACTTAATTATTTTGTTTCATGGTCACTGTTCAAAATAGGATTCTGAAAATTTACTCAGTTGTCTACATCATTGGCAAGAACGTTGTGACACCTACGTATGTTTTTTCGTCGGCAACTGTTGATAATAACTAATTGTTTGGAATCTTTATTTTTTCCCAGGTTGGCATTCTGTACAATAACAATTTTTTGTATGAAAGAGGACGCACGGAAGGAAAACCAAAATCAGTGAAAAATTTAATGTTTACATCTTTATTCGTTTGGGGCCCACAGACCGACAAGGAATTAGCTAGTTAACTGAAGAATTTTTGAGTTTTTTTAATGATCTATACGACTTAATATATTCCATACGCAACGTCCGATCGAGATGAAATTTAAAATGCGTAGTCTCATGGTAAAAGCCCACCGATTAATGAAAGTTTCCATCTCTTATTAGACCATGGGCCAGCTAATAGAAACCCTCCCCCCCCCCCCCCCCCCCCGGTGCGGAAGGTTTGAAAAAGGTTTTGTATACCTCTTAATATTACATTTTGATTTTCACTTGTTAGCCAACACAACTTTGGTGGACCAGCCAACCAGGGGTGTCAAAAGATTTTGGTCTAAATAGTACAAATATTAATTGTGAGTCTTGTAGTAACAAAGTAGTTAGTTTTACGTAAGATTATAACTATGTATATAATTGTCTTATTTTTAAAAATTGTTTGAGACACAATTGGCCATTATCTTCGGAGATATCACCCTGTGTCTTTTTGGACATCATGAAATTCTTTAGTCACAAATGTCGTTTGCGACCACTCTAATGAAAGGTCTTGATGAGTACATTACGAAAAAGTAATTTTTTATAGCTGTCAATGATACATTTTCAGGGGTAATCACGCTTTAAACGTCAAAATCCATCTTCGATCTCTATTTTTTGCACTATTAGCTAATGAAGGTGAGAAGTTTCCATTTTTTTTTTTGTAGCTTTGAAATTATGTGAGTGTATTTACATTGTTTGTAATATGTGATTTCCATAGAATAATATCCATTTTAGGTTATTGTTTTAATTTTTAATTTTTTTTTTCATTAATTAACGTCGATAAAAAAGAAACACGTTTATTTAAGGATTGTGCATCTTTTATAATACAAATGCATGTCACTTAGTTGGTGGAACAGTCAAAAGTCACAAAATAACAAACATACTTATATAAACGCTCAAGAAACGCAATTAATATTTATGTATATACATTTGAGATACCACATTTTGACACCCCTGGTGGGTGCATCCGCTAAAACCGTGTTGTATATTGAGTAAAAATGCGGAGACAATCTATTCAAGTACTCAAACCCGCTTCCATCATCTTCCACAATGTGGGTAATATGGGAGGTCATAGACTGGCAAAACTATATATACTATCTACTCTAAGTGAACCAAAAAATGTATATGGAAAGTTGTGTGCACCCCTTAAATGTAAAAATGTATTTAATTAAGTATTTTGAATGTTAAAGAATATATACGTCCAGAATTGTTAATTTACTGTCCAGAATCGCAACTAACATCAATATTGCTTCTTATTTCTCCATGTTTGGATACCCCTGGTGGGTGCATCCACCAAAACTATGTTGGCTAACAAGCTTAAATCGAAAGACAGTGTACCAAAGTATCCAAAAAGAGTTCTAAACTTTCCGGCATATGGGGAACGGGGGGTTACAAATGGGGTAAAACCTATACATGTTATGCTAAAAGTAAACAAATAAAATGTATAAATTATTAAATTCAATGTATTATACATTGTGTTGTGCGACCATTTAAATGGTAAAATGTATAATTAACAATTTCAATGTGTTAAAGGTTACTTAATTCCAAAAATGTTCATTTTATTTCAAAATCACAATTATCATTAATATTGCTCACACTAATAATAATTGCATTAATATTTCGACATTTTGGATAGCCCTGGTAAGTACACTCACAAAAAAACATCTTGGCTAACAAGTAAAAATCGAAAGGTCATGTATCAAAATATACAAAAACACTTTCAGACCATCCAATATTGGAGGGGTGGGGGGTTACAGATGGGGCAAACATGATACATTTTAACCTAAAAAATTCACATAAAATGTATATAGAATGTTTTTCTCACCCCTGAAAAATAAAAAATTCATGTTATCAAGCATTTTAGATGCGTGAGGTTATATACTTACAACTATGTTCATTTATTCTCAAGAATTGCATATAATATTAATATCGATTTGTATCGTGGCACATTTGGACAACCCTGGTAGATGCACCCGCCAAAACCATGTTGGCTAACAAGTGAAAATCAAAAGTACATATATAATAGTAATCGAAACCACTTTTAGACCTTCCATTATTCGAGGGGTGGGGCGTTACAGAGCGGCCAAACTATAAAAATGTTTTGCTCGAAATAAAAACAAAACATGAATAGATAACTAGTTTGTGTAACCCTGAAAATCAACAAATTGTATTATTTAGTAGCTTACGTATAAAAGAGTAAATCCTTATAAAAATAGTTTACTCTTTGAATTGGCAACATACCTCAATTAATATTTTTATGGTTTTCACAGTACCACATTTGGACACCCCTGGTGGGTGCACCCACCAAAACCATGTTGGCTTACAAGTGAAAATCGAAAGTCAATATATCAAAGTACTCAAAACCACTTTCAGACCTTCCGCACCGGGGGGGGGGGGGGGGGGGGGAAGGGGGGTTATAGCTGGCCCAAGGTCTATATGGTTTTGCGTCGGCAACACCGAGTCGCGTAGTGGAACCTCACACATGGTTTAGCCCGGCGTGCTCCCGCGCGCCTAGATTTTGTCTCAGCATCAGTTACGATAAATCCATTACTTTTTAAGTCATACTGGATTATATTAAACAAATAACAATTCATCCGGAAATCCAAACATTGATAATTTTCTTTGGCCCGTTATTCTAAAATTCCGACTTTAGTTACCTAATTTAAAGACGATTTCCCTGGTATTCTAATGGTATGTGTTTAGGCACATACCTCAAACTATGAGACAGATTTTCTCATGCAAGTATGTGTCTAAAACACCAGACTGTAACGATATCTATGACGTGGGACCAGTCTCTACAAATAATATGGTATTCCAGAGCCCGTGTTGTCACTTGATTAGCGCTAGTGTGCTTGGCGAGTATAACAGTTACGCTGTTGTATCGGCAATAGGCTGCTGGTAGTTCACCGTTTTCCACGAAGAACGCGCTACAAAAAACAATATCCGCGGTTTGTTTGAAATTGTATCACAACGTTTCCGGCAGCCCGGTGTCGGCTTCTGTGCAGCGAGCGCGGAGATGACCTTGGGGCGAAGGGTACGATTACAGCGGCGTCTGCCAATGTTATCGCTACTCGCTTGTCTCGAGCGCGCATAGTTAGACAAATACAATGGATCATTCATACAGTTCAATTCTCATTTCACTCATTCTTTTTTTATATATTTGACAGGCTATCTAGGTGATTGGTAATCCAGAGTTGCTATTATTTGTTTTAAACTTTATTTTTATGCATTCAACGGACATATTATTTATATTATTTATATCCAAAGCCGTATTTATCCAGTGTATGCAAAGTACCAGTATATTAAAACTTTAAAAGCAAAGGGCGATACAAAACAACATAATTATTAACATCCAAGATGGTAAATCAACATGTACTTCCGAGCTTCCATGCTAGCGATATTTCAAAGATGCAATGCCAAAGCTTTGAACCAATCTAAAATACGCCCAATGATCATATGTCCGCAAGCGCAAGTAAATCACATGACGATGCACTTTGTTATGAATCAATACAACACAATCGCAAGTAGCCTTTTAGAAGCCGTATTATACAACACGACACACGCAGATGAGTGGCTCAAGTGGTCTGTTTCCTTTGATTTACTTTTGTCCTTTGCAGTGATTCATATAGGATAGGTTTGAATGAAAATCTGTGAGATTTAAATAATGGTATGTTTTTTTGTTTTTTTTTATGTGATATAAAGATATAAAAATATGACACATTTTGTTGTGAAACCCCGTAATATAAGCCGGTTACAAAACTAGGTCGGCTTTAAATACTAAGTATTGAATACAATAAAATATGTATGTATTTTCCTAATTATATATAAAAATGAAGATATATAGTAATGTCATATAAGTAATAGTTTTGTTTTGTACCACCATAATGTAAGACCGTGAATCGGCCGTAAATACATAGGATGAAGAAATGTTAAATTAGTTGTTTTTTCTATTTTTATAGAAATATATAAAAACACAAGTCGAAGTGAAACCCCGTAATATTGACCAGTAACGAACGACCAATAATAGAATTTAGAACGTCAGTCACAGGACAGGACGCACTGGTTCCCACTGTTCAAATTATCTTATAAAATGTAAATGGTCCAAACATAAGCAAACTACGTGCATAGTAGCACTTTAAAACTAGGCATAAAGTAATGTGATTCAATATGCATTATTAGCGAAGTGAGTTGAGAGTGAAGTCAGAACAGTAATTATTTAGTATTCATAGTGGGCACTCAATGGTATTGAAGAAAACGAACGCAGGCGACAGAAGTGTGCACTGAAAAAAATTGCGAAAATCTGTGCATCTAGTCATTCTTAGAGTGCGTAAACAGTAAACACTGATCCAGAAGTGAGTCTGTGGATTCGCAACAGGCCAGTAAAACATGGTAAATCACCTCGGAACGCGTAGGCATTGGGTTCCCAAACATTGAACAGCGATACGTCAGGGCGTGAGAGAACACCGCGAGTATTATTATTAGTGATGCTATGACACATTCATCCCTATCGATAATTGCATTTTTTTTTTTAATATCGGGATTATATCGTGAGCATTTTTTATTATCGTGATGTCGGTAATGTCGATAACTCGCCCAGAACAGAGAAATGTTCTATAATTGCAAGTACTATACGATCTGCTGCCGTTGGCGTGGCGGGTCAGATTACTTAGCCACGGACGCCGCGATAAGTTGTCAACTACGACCGTAACATGACAGGTTATCGATGCATCACTATATTCAGCAGCGCATAGTGATATCGTTGATTATCGTGATATGACACTGAATCTTTATCGTGTTATCGTATCGATCGATTATGATTATCATCCGCATCACTAGATTACACGCACAATACGTCGAGAAAATAGTCAAACTTCGTAACTCTAAACATTGTTCTGACAGAAAGTGCACACACAAATGTTTTATAATAATATTATACACAATACTAATTTAGAACAATATAACATAACAAATTGCGAACCTTCTCTCACTGAATGTTTGTGTGAGAAGTCGATAAAATAATGGCTGCACTAATTGTGTAAACACTTGCCTACAATATTAGCAATCTATTAATATAATGTATGTAGCGTAAAATTTACAAAACAATCTTTAGTTTCTCCTTCTTTATGAAATTCAAACAATGCTTTGAACTTGTATGTTGCCCTTTGGGTGTTCATTTAGCTTCCATAGATGTTGTTCTTTTCAGTTTCATTTCTAGAGACCGCTTCTTCTTTCTATCTAGTTCCACCTGTGCTTCCTGAATACTGACAGGTTCCCTAACGCGTTGGCCTCTAGGGATGCGAGGATCTGCTAATTCTGGCAGAATGCAGTGCATATAAAAGTCCCTGAGTTTAGGAAACATGACATCTGTCCACAGTTGTTCATCAAGAAGAATCCTCTCTACAAAGAAGTCGTTTGTGCAGTAAACTATGAAGTCACAATATGACCTCTTGGTAATGGCCAATTGTCCTTGTACCTGTTGATAGGAAATAAAACAGTAAATTCCAAATAATAATTTAAGACATTATCCTACTACTATTCAACTAACCTGGTAATAATAATGGTGTTTTCTTTTTAGTTGAGTTTTGTTCCCAACTCGCTGGAGGCAAATATTCGCTTTGGTTTCCAGCGCTTCGTCGATTGTTTTATTGCCGATTGATGGCAGCGTTTTCACCTCAACAATACCATCCTCGTCGATCAATCCGTCAGGAGAGGCTCCCAAAAACGAATGCTCGACGTCTATAAATATACCACATGGTACAACTGCTTTCCCTGTTTCTTGTTCGTATTTTGCAATTGCCGTCTTTTCATGTTTGCGTCCAAACACAATGGACTTGTTTTTTGACAAATCATAAGTATTATAGAGCAATCGCTCAACTAGCTTATGGCAGGGAGTAGCGGGTCTTCTAGACACAACCTGTAATTGAAAAAAAAATAATAATTGCATAACTACAGTCCATAAAATTGTTGTCCTAAGATCTTAAGGCTGGTCCACGCGTTAAACCTTAAATCGTATGTCTTACAAATCTGTGTGGACCAGCCCTTAATCATGACATGTATTGCTTTCAGTGTTTTGTGGCTGTGGAAACCCGAACGTGCCAAGAAATGTAATTTCATGTCACTAAACGATTATGTTCAAGAGAAGCATAGTAGTTAATCATTGAAATATCAAACTCTTTCCTACAATTACAGATTTGCTAGTTGTTATACTAAAAGGTAATCAGAAATACGTACGCATCCGAAGTTTGAGGCTGTTAGTCGATCCGCTCGCAGTTGTCGCCACAAAGCACAATCAGACTGGCCCTGTAATTAATTATACCAAATGATTTACACTTTGATTATTTACAGTTGATAAACATATGTCTCAGAGAATTGCTCGAAGCAGAGGAGAGGTAACGTCGCCTCATATCTATTAGTTTTCTCTGTAATGATATTGATTGTGGTAGTGTTGTAACAATACAACAAATATTCATATTCGTAAAATGCGATCACTGAAATGTAACTTGACATTTTCATTACAATTGAAAGTTACCATAAAAGCACATTCGTTCTGATCACAGATGATGATGATATTTAAGGTTAAACGTCTCATATTTGTGCAACTATGCTAATCGAGACGCAATGTGGATGAAAAAACGCCACATGACATCCACCATGCCCAAGCCAGGATTCGAACCTGGAACGCAGTGACCGCGGTTTACTAGACCAACGCCTGATCGACCGCGGCCAACTGCGCTGGCGTTGTGGGCACCGAAATATCTAAAATGACCATTACATTATCTCATATTAATAATAATGACCTTAGATTAATTTACCTTAGATCTCTCTTGCAAGTCCTGTTGTTTCGCCAACGTGTCTACCTGCTCACGTTGCAATGCTAGAATAGCGTCACATTTTTGTTGTAATTCAACTTCGGTGACGTCTTCCTGGGCAGCTGGAGGTCCGTATTCTTTGCCGGGATCTTCTTTGCCTTTCTGTTTGTATGACGGTCCTTGCTCAAGGCGACGACGAGCGGCGGAAGTCCCTTTCGCTTTCCGCCTCAGAAACTCCCGTTTTGTAAATTGTCCGGGACTGTGACCAGTCAGCTTTTTCAAAGGACTTAAATGCCAGCCAGGGCCACCACCATGGGAAAGTCCAGCTCCCAGGACACGACCTCTGTAACCTCCTCGCTTGGTGTGATCAACGAGTTTACCGGAGATCATTTTCGCGACCAGGCTGTTGAATCGCTCCGCTTGATTGTTGGTCAAGTTGTACTTGAGCGTGTCGGCTTTGCGTACAACATAATCGAGGTGTGAGATTATTTCGGTTAACATGCCGCACTCCTCCATTAGTGGAACGAAGTTACTATCTAACTGGCCCTTTTTGGTGCAGTATCCAGCGTCAGACGCAGAAGACTCGCCTTGGAGGTCAGCAGCCCTACATTTCTCGTGATCACCGAAAACATGCCTATAAAACATAGGGAACACAATTATGTACCGATGATTCTGTAGGCATACAAGATTATGTGTTAAACTATTGGTTGGCTGTGGGCTGAAATCGTGAAAAAACACAAAAAAAATAACTAGATAACTAGCAAGCACAAACAAATAAAAGACCAAACAAAATAATATTTACATATATATATATATATATATATATATATATATGTGAAATCCAGAAATTAAAAAACCAACCCCGACTGGGAATCGAACCCAGGTCTCCCACTTGCCGGGTGGGCGCCATAACCCCTAGACCACCGGGACCGGTAATTCAATGACTGGATATAGTGCATTAAGATAGTATGTGGCGGTGGAACAACACTGCAACGCTATGGTTACACTTGAGTTGACCAGCCACACCTATTTTTTAATGCGTAGCGTGACGTAAGCTTACGTCACGCTACGCATTAAAAAATAGGTGTGGCTGGTCAACTCAAGTGTAACCATAGCGTTGCAGTGTTGTTCCACCGCCACATACTATCTTAATGCACTATATCCAGTCATTGAATTACCGGTCCCGGTGGTCTAGGGGTTATGGCGCCCACCCGGCAAGTGGGAGACCTGGGTTCGATTCCCAGTCGGGGTTGGTTTTTTAATTTCTGGATTTCACATAACATCCACGACAAGAGTGTGTCTTGAAAGAATAATCATATATATATATATATATATCTAATCTAATATACTGTTGTGGTTGTCTTCGCTCCGCTCGCTTCCGTGCCAAATATGATATCTCAAAACTCATCAAATATAATAGTAATAAAATATTGTTATTTTAATAGTCACAATATTATACACTATCCTATCAAAACTAAGTTGAGCAAATAGCTTTTCGACTAAATAGAGTGATATATTCTCACCGAGGACCATTCCGAAGGTCTTCCTGAAGCAGAGTCACATTCTGGTGTTTTTCTGCCTGCTTGATGGCACTGCGAGCAGCGGTGGTCAAGCGCGGGAGTTTGTCTCCTAGCGTCTTCCTAGCAGTGACGTCATATTTTAGGTTTTTCTTCAGCGTATGAAGCTTGCTTGTGTAGCAGCGCACAACGTGGTTAGCGCATTCTATTTTCACCACGCTTCTGCCGTACGTCACTGACTTTCGGATACGAGGGTAAACACTCGAATCTCCGTCACCTACAAAACGTAACATTTGAATGCACTGACATTCAAATTATTGTACATGATACAATAAAGTAAGACATTACACCTTAGAAGAGCGTATTGTACATAACAAGTACGCTAAGGTCAACGTTCGAGGTTTTATAATAGACTTGGATAATATAGATACTTCAGTATACAACAAAATATATATTCGGTGAATGTGTGTTGGGCTAGAACATCATTATCATTTAAAAAAAAACATATTACAAGTGCATGCATTGCGTACCTATATAGTATTTGTAACGAAGACCATGTTGTTCTTCACTTTTATTGAATCCCTCTATTATAATATCGGTCTCCATGCCTGTAGATGGACCAGTATAATTTTTGAAACATGTGTGTTCGGGGACGGTGTCTTGCGTGGGATTGCGGGCGTGCTTAGCACACACGTAGCAGTATTTGTTCCGGACACCCACAAAGAGCAACTGTTTGGTTTCGGCGCCAATTATGCAAGCCTGTGACATGATAAATGATTATATATTTTAGTAGTATGTATCCTACCACCCACGCTACGCTCATCTAACTATGAACATCTGACTTGTCAATACTTGATATAGTGTAGTTTACTAAAATCAACTTACTACGCCAGACGATGCTCCAAAGCCATGGCCGTATGTACGCATACTCCAACCACCATCACCTATTACCCTTATAACAGGAAAACCATCTTCAATATCTCCCTTTGCCACCGCGATCTCTCTCTCCCTCTGTCCTGCAGCGGCCATTTTTTCAAAAAGATGTAAATCCCAAGTCTGCAACACATTATGATTCTTACATAAACTCCAATAACAAAACAAATTATATTCGTAATTGAGTCTATATGGGAAATATGACAAGATCTTATCCTAGAACTGAACTCGGGTCTTTCACTTGCCGGGCGTTTGCTACACCTACAGAGCTATGGTTGGTTTACAGACGTAGCTCTATTGTTTATTACGTAGGCAGTGTAATCTGGATTCTGACATGTATATAATATAAAAATATATTCACGTGATAAACAACACGTCTACAAACCAAACAAACGACAAGACATAATACCTCAGTGCGAACAACTTATAAATAGTACTTGCAATAATTTTGCCTAGGTACGTTTGCGTATGATTGCTGGCCTAGGTATAGATCTACTCGAACGTGGGTGTATAATAGGCTGATGCAAATATATAATGATGGGCATACATTACCTCAAAAACGTTGGTTTCATTCTTTTTGTAAGTTTTCTCCGCCATAAAAGGGATATCCATGATGGAAAACAACTCTTGCATTTGGGAATGGCCACTACCAATCGCGGTAGCTCCCCACACCAAGTACTGGTTGACTTCATTGCCTGTATTGCCGCATGTATCTACGTAGCTAATGCGGTCACAGGTAGCGCAATGGAACTTCAATGTACTGACCAGACCGTTCATTTTTATTTCTCCCACCAAGTTGTACTTCCCTGTAGTACAATGTCGAGAGTGATCTCCGAGTTTTAGTATCTCCTTGGTGACGTGTACAATGTCGACAACGCGACGTCCACTTACTGTCACTTCTTCTCTACTACTTGTTTCGACTATAAGTGGTGGAAGTTCCTCGTCTGTATCGACCCACTCTATGTCTCCCGGTTGTCTAAAATGCACGAAATGATGCCATTGTTATATATTATTATGTCAACAACGATTTTGAGTTATGTTTACGATAAAACATACAAATGAATTCCAATACTGTTGCTACCTTACTTGTTCCAAAGATTATAAAGGGTGTTACAACCTTTATAATCTTTGCTTGTTCGTTGACTTTATTTTCCAATAAAAAATCCTCAGTGACAGATGTGAGCACAGTGGGTCATACAGCGGGCCGAATGTATATGAAAATAGACCGAAGTGATTCCTTACGATACACACCATCCAAAGACGACTAATCGAGGCAATATGTGTACCGTACAAGACAAAGTAATTAGGCTAATAAGGTCATATTATTGTTTGTTTTCAGTTGGTCCAAGATTATTGTCTCCGAATTATGGTAACCCAACTGATAATGCAGACACGTATACCCTTCTAAAAAAATTTGCGCACTATAAATACAGAAATTTCATCCCCCCCCCTTGTTTCCCCTTGCATCCCCATTTGTTGAAAATGTTTGTTGTAATCTATCCTAATAGATTAACTCATTACAAAAAGCCTTCATTACTACCCAGTTATTGAAATGGCAACCTATAATATACTTATAAATAATGAATCGAACTCGGTTCTGTCGATTGTCCGGCGTTGACTATTCTCACTCATCTACACTCGTTGGCCTATCCCGTATCTATCAGGACATAGCGACCTACAGAGCGTGCAGTCTCGCTGATGCACGGCACTAAGAGGAGGTTTGTTGATGGGGCCGTGGTGGCGGGGGGGGGGGGGGGGGGTGAAGTGGCGATGATGCTAGCCTGCCTGTCTGCCAGCCAGCCAGCCACTCACTGTCTTACTAATGTGACTCATCGCGCGCCCTACAAGGTCAGCCAGGTCAAGGCGGCAGTGTGGGGAGGGAAGATGCAGTGCACACGATTACTTCTATTATAGTAGTTATTGTGAGTAATCTTTTCACCACATTTAGTGAAAATCACGTTATTTCATTCCGTGAGAGAAAAAATAAATAACACACAAACTAATATAAAAAAATGTTTGTTTGCAATAAATTACCGATTTGGCTACAACATCGTTCAGTATAAAGTGTGGTGTATGTAGCAAAGTATAAATTATTGTTACTTGCATTAACTCATGCGTAAGGCGTGACACTCTGATCCGGAAGGTCGCTGGTTCAATACCCGCCACCGACAATTCGAGCTGAAACCACCCCAATACCCCAAACACCTAGTATTTCACGGGAATAGGGACATCAAATTGTCCCTGGACTTCCTACGAAACGTCATCTTAGTTTCAATGAACACGCGAAGAGATAAATCTTTTGTAGAATTTACATTACGCTTTCATAGCTCTTATCTCCCAGTGTCTGGTTCAAACAAGAGCTGATCTAGCATTCCGAAGCACTTGTACATATACATAAATATTGTCCCATAACTGTTGTGGGGTAGAAACAGATGCATATTCAATCCAGTCAAGTGGGGAGATGTTTATGTTTTATAGTGCGTCGTCTACTAAAACAGATACTTGATAGCGACAGACTCAACTCACGACCTATGGTACGAACAAGTTGAATGTGTAGCTCATGTAGATAATAATAGAATGTGTAGTTATATATATATTATTATTGGGGGTGTTTAACGACGTACTCGACAGCTTAGGTCATATGACGTCTTCCGAATCAGGTCCATATATATCGTGGGAGTCGTCATAAGGGGAGTCCAGCAAGGGAGGGCAGGGCCAAGTGGGAGGAGAAATCTTTAGTGGGACAGTGGGAGGGGGGGGGGTCCTTTCGTCGCCTCTAACGACTAGCAGAGTCACTCTGGGCCTGTTCTACAACATACCCGTACCAGGATTCGAACCTGGAACATATTATATAAGACTGTGCCGGGTTCTTTCTTCTTGTTTAATTAATTCACACATCGGAAAGACTACAATAACCTGTCACAACTTGATACATAATAACTACACAGTACACAGCATGCAAACGATTGTAAACAGGTGAGGAGTGGGGGGTGTACAAATCTGTCTCCTGTCTGAAGACCTGAGTAGCTACCCTGATAGACCTACGGTACGTGAAGTAGACTCCGTTTTTATATAATTGCATTATTAAACAATTAGGTGCAAATAAATACCTTTTTGAAGTAGAAGGTAGTGATGGAGCGTATTCTGATTCTGACTTACGCCCTGAGCCATTAGGAGACTGGCAGGGAATTGACACAGGGGGGTCATATGGAATTCCCGAAGTGCCTGCTTGAGGCGACATACCAGCCGCACTTGGTTCAACCACATCCCTATAATTCCAATTCATACTTAATTTTCGGCAAAATGCAGGTACAATAAAAATGTTAGTTAGGTTGAATGTCCCTTACCTTGTGGGTAAACTAGTTTCCAGAGAGGCTTTCAAACTCTCTTCCTTCTTCCTTTTGTGCCACTTGATAAGTGCCTTTGATTGCTTGTTGCGTTTCCTGGACCTCCCTTGGTTACGAGGGTTTCCTCGCCTACCCATTATGTCGCCTACCTTTATCAACTATTAACTATCGTTGAGCAGTGAGCACACAATTATATAAGAAACTAAATTGTAATAATTGACGTAATATCAATAATTATCAATATAATACACACTGGGTTATCGATGCACCACACATTCGAATCACACTTCACATTCGACTGACACAACACCGAGCTCTGCTTTCTTGAACCCCGACACTTGAAACCACTTGTCAAACCTCGCGCGCTGCACCGCTCGGAAGTGTTTGTAGCAGGTCGCCCGAGTTCCGAAGAACGCCGCTCGCCTCGCTACCTCCTACGCGTGAGCCACTCGGCTGGCCGCGACATGAGACGATTTTCGGAGTAATTTACATGGCATCAGCAGATACTTGGTTTCTCAAACAATCATGGTGATATCGTTATGATTTAAATTGCAGATTCAAGGTGAGGGTTCCGCGAGTTACCTCAGTATATAAAAATATACCTTTTCATCGTATTTACATTACTTAGGTTGGACTAAACATAGGCTATCTCTAGACACGTTTGCAGCGGTACATTAAAAAAATCATAACAGCTAAACTACTAAAGATAGTGGACGGAAATTTATCTGATATCATTTATAAAAGAAGCCTTATTTCGTGTTAAAAAACTTATGACTTCAAGAGCAGAACTTTTTCTTAAACCAAACTACTCGTTTTGTCTTTTAAAACTTTCGGGACAGTCCAAAAAACATGCCAAAAAAATTAAATTCTTCTTTATTTACATCAAGGGTTATATAATTAATCAAACTGTGTGATAAAATTGGGGAAAAGAATCATAGTTTTCTAATATGGATTAGCCTTAGCTCCATATACTGCTAAAGAAATAAATCCATTGTCGCCAGCTTACATAACATTGACAAAGAAACGAAAACAAGTACTGGAAGAATTAGAAACAAAAAGCGGAAGGTATAGATAGGGTTGCCAGACGTCCCGATAAAATCGGGACCGTCCCGATTTTAGGTGTTGTGTACCGCGCCCCGATTCGTTTTGTATCGGGACCATATGCTGTCCCGATTTTTAAAAATGTAGCAACTTCACTTAAAAATCAGCGTTTCGGTCTCTCTCGGCTCGCCACTTAGTAAAAATGTCCGGCCACTCGCGAAGACAATAACATTTTTGTGGTCTCGTCAGTCGTCTGCAATTCACTACCCCTCTTTCACCTCCCGCACTCCACCTACGACTATGACTCGCGCGCGCCAGTCCCATAATTAATAATATTAATAATAATCTTTAGCACTTAAAACAAAACTTTGGGTTTAGCCTAAATTCAAACAATATATAATCAAAACTTAAAATATTACGAGCCAAATATAGGCCTACCTTTTTGTAAACAAATTAACAACTTTTTTGGGAGAATAAAAATTGATTAAAAACCATTTGTTTTTATGTACCTACTACCTAGTAACCTTACCTCATCCATACATATAAGGCGCAGGTCTTCGATTAGTATGCAGGGTAAAGAATAACAAACTGTTATTGAATTATCATCTTGTAAAATCCCTTACTTACTCCCAACTTTCCAAGCCCCAAAAATCAATACTTATAATTCTCGTCAGTGTTCCATTTTTTTTTTAGGCTTTCTGGTTTTTGCACTACACAAACGACAGTATTTCAGTATTGCATTCATTTCGGTATGTTTTCTGAAACGCTCAGAAAACGCTCTAAAAACTCTGATTTCAAAATTTTTCACCTGCGGCGCTGTTGTTGCGGGGCACGACCCCCAAACCCCCCAGCTGTACCGCGGACCGCCTTATGTCCCGATTTTTTATAATTGTCATCTGGCAACCCTAGGTATAGAGTATTTGGAAAAAAGCAGACGCAATAAAGTAAGAATATAATTCAATATCTTTTGGAGAAAGAAGAGAAGATATAACAGTTTAGGGAAAGATTAGAAGACTTTTTGTACACACATTGGAAAAATCTAAATCCGATTGGAGAGTACAATGTTTCTGCATTTACTATTAATAATAAAAACATATACACGTATATGGGAGTGGGAGCAGAAAAATATGGAAACAAAGCTGTGTATTATTTGAAAGCAGGGGATCGAACCGAAAATATTTTAATTTCTGTTCGGTTTTTGTTCGGGAAAATTATTTCGGTTCGGTTTTCGGTTCGGTTCGAGCAAATAAAAATCACGGTTCGGTTCAAACACACACACACACACACACACACACACACACACACACACACACACACACACACACACACACACACACACACACACACACACACACACACACACACACACACACACACACACACACACACACACACACACACACACACACACACACACACACACACACACACACACACTGTTATGTCTAGAGAATGAAATAATAATTCCTTGCTAGTTCCCTTACTTTATAACTTTATTAACAGCCTTTTTTTTAAATACAACTACCTTGGCCATTTCAATCATGACACTGCTCTTTTTCATTGTTGTTACATTTATTAAAAGAATAGACAAAAACATTATTCACCGCCATCCAAGCGTAGACCACCGCAACACTCCACCGCCTTAGTGACTACTCCACTGCATCACTGAACCGTCCCACCATTCCACTGCCCCTGTGACGGTTGCAAGGGAGTGCAACCTAACAACACCCGCCCCCTTTAAAGCCGCCTCAATGATGCCGAAGATTGTACTTATGGCGTCCGACAGGTGGCGGTGCAGCGACGGTTACTCGAGGTGCTTCTTGCCGCGGTGTTGTCACCCAATCAGGAGAGTCAACGTAGCGAAGAAGCTGGTCGACATTCGCCCTCTCGAGTTTCTTGTTTCCCCGCAGTGTCGCTAGCTCGTACACGTTGTGTCCTAAGCGTCCAACAATCCGGAATGGTCCTGACCTCTTCGGAGCTAAGCCCGCTACAATGCCCTTGCTCGCATCACTTAAAGTATGCTCTTTTCGTAGTACTAAATCGCCTAACTCAAATTTTTCTTCCCTGCGTCGACTGTTGTATTGTTGGCGTTGAATTTCGTGAGCCTGGGCCATGTTGTGCTTGGCAAAGGTTAAAGCTTTTTTTAGTCTCCCTTGAAGTTCAGCCGCATAGTCTCATGGTGCCACGCTGGACGAGTGATCTGTAGTGCCTAAATCAAGATCCCATGGGAGCCGTAGTTCTCGCCCATAACATAAGAACGCCGGCGTGTAACCCGTCACCGAGTTAACACTTGATCGCATGGCAAAGGAGATTTCATCCAAATGCTTGTCCCAGTCTTGATGGTTGTCACAATAAGCTGCTAGCGCTTGTTTCACTGTGGCGTTGTACCTCTCTACCGCCTGGCCTGCAGGTCTGTATGGAACTGTATGTCTCTCGATGATATGCAAATGTCCAAGTACTCCCTTCCAGAGTTTGCTAACAAAGACTTTCCCATTATCACTCGATATCGACCTGGGGAATCCATGGCGACAAAAATATTGAACCATAAACTTGATTATATTCTTCGATGTGGGAGTCTTCAATGGATGTATCTCCACATATTTAGTAAACTTATCCAACACCACGAGTAGTTGTTTATTCCCTGTGGGTGTAGTCGGAAGAGGTCCAATGAGGTCAACACTGAGTTCTACAAATGGGTCTCCGGGAAGCCGACTATCCATCTTTCCTGCCGGTTTCTTCCTATCTTGCTTCATAGTCTGACATGTAAGACATGACCGGACATAACGTGATATATCTGAATGCATACCCAGCCACGTATAAAGGCGCTTTACCCGCCGAAATGTTCCAAAGTAGCCCCGATGTGATCTGAGTGGATGATCATGTTCGGCATTCAATACCAGACCCCTTAACACTTTCGGAATCCAAATCTTCTGTGGATTAACCTGTTCGTCATCCGTCCCAGGCGGCCCGGACACAAACCTGACCAACAACCCATCGTATATTGTACTAGTTGGTGCAACATTCTGTACCCAAATTTTCAGTTCGTTATCTGATGGTAAAGATCCATCCTCTAAATGTTGAATAAGGCGTTTAAGATCATCGTCTTCACGTTGCAAGTTTGCTAAAGCCGAGTGGTCCTGAAGAAGTGATATATCTAGCTCTTGAACAGATGCTACAAGATCATCTTCAAAACGAATCGCGGATTTTTCTCCATCAATTGATATTGGAAACATCTCCTCCGCTACACTATGCTTTTGGTCTGCTCCCTGTGACGGGGCTGGAGCACGACTAAGAGCATCAGCTGGTATGTTCAAAGAACCCTTGCGATGCTTGACGACACAAGCAAACCCCTGTAGTCGAAGAACCCATCGTTTAACCCTGCTTGATGTTTGTTCAGTTTTGAACATCCATGCTAGAGATGCGTGGTCGCAGTAAATTTCAAATGATGTGAACTCAAGATACGGCCGAAAGCGCTCCACAGCCCACACTACCGCCAAGCATTCCCATTCTTGTACAGTGTAGTTCTTTTCATGGGGATTGAGTTTTCTGCTGATAAACTCGATTGGCCGGAGTACACCTTCATTTTCCTGAAGCAATATTGCCGCAATCCCTATACCACTAGCATCCGTTTCCACCACGAATGGTTTATTTAGGTCCGGTAATTTTCGAGAGGTTTCCTTGACTAGTGAGTTGATTAGGCAAGCAAATGCATCGTTTTCAACCCTTCCCCATTTCCATGGCGCATGTTTGTTTAGCAGATCGGTAAGAGGTGCTGCTATTTCGGCAAATGCTGATATGAAAGCTCTGGAATACCCAACAAATCCTAAAAACCGCTGGAGTTCCTTCACTTTAGTGGGTTTTGGAAATTGCGTCAGTGCTATCACTTTCTCAGGGTCGGGTCGGCACTCTCCTGGCATAATGATATGCCCGAGAAATAAAAATGTTTGTTGAAAAAACTTGACTTTCGATGGATTAATGGTTAACTTCGCTTGTTCAAGACAACGAAGGACCATTTCGATATGTAACTAGTGTTCCTCCTCCGTTTCCGAATAAATAACAATATCGTCAAGAAACGGCATAACGCATACATATTTCAACTTCCCTAAGACCTTGTCCATTAGCTGTTGAAACCGTGCCGGGGCACCAGCTAATCCAAATGGCATACGTACATATTCAAACAATCCTCTATGGCACAGAAATGCAGTTTTATGCCTATGGTTTCTAGCCAATGGTATCTGGTGGAAGCCTTGCGATAAATCTAAAACAGTAAACCATTTGGCCCGACCCAGCTGAGCAAATACCGATTCAGTAGTCGGCATTGCATACACTGGAACCTGGGTACGTTTATTTAATGGTCGGTAGTCCACTGCAAGCCTGTAACCCCCTGATTTCTTGGCAACTATTTCCGGCGCCGATGCCCAACTACTTGAGCTGGGTTGAATAATGCCCTCAGTCAGAAGTTTATCTACTAGACCATCCAATATTACCTTTTTCTCGCTGTTTATGGGGCGCAGCTTACATTTGACCGGGTCGTGAGTCCCGGTATATATAGTGTGCACAATGAAAGGTGTTTTGCCTGGTACTGTAGTGAACAGTTCTTCATTTTTGTACAGTAAATCACGCAATGAAGGCTGAAGATGAACAGGACACTCAGAAGATTTAATGAAATCATCAAGGACCATAACTTCTGACTGATCGAGAGGAGGTTTAGGCAAGCTACCACTAGTGTCTTCTAACGAATCTGTTGGTAAATTGACTGCACCTTGTTCCCCAGTAACAGTAGAAGAGTTAAACAGTCTGTTAATCTCCATAATAACTGAGTTTAATTGTTCTTGCCTATCTGGTGGTGTCCAGTCACAAGGACTTCGAGACATTTGGCGAGTTCGTGGCCGTTTCTTGTAGGTATCGCCTACTTTATTGCTGCCCTTATACCCGCTTAAAGTCTCATCCATTGTTTGAAACATTAAATCTAAATGTAAGTCCTCAGCTAACCAGTCAAAGGGCGTATGCGTCGCAGGTTTATCTTTGCATGTATGAAATGTATATGTCACGAATCCATTTGACCATTCACCTTTACTGATGTTTATGGAAATTTTAGATTCTTGGAGGAAATCCCGTCCGAGAATCACCTGCCGGTTCATCCCTGGCAAATACAGAAAGGAATGTTGAATATTACCTGCTTGCCATAGGATATTTGTCGATAGAGACGAAGTAGCTGTTGACGAACCTGTGGCTAACTGGAGAACATGATTGGTTTTTGAGAGACCAGACCCTGATCGTTTTGCCGCCAACATAGCCTTATCCCCCAACAGACTGCGAGTAGACCCCGTGTCCAACAAAGCTGTAAATTTTTGTCCGCCTATTGTCACCAGTATAGACGGGTCTATGGATTTATTAGTGTCTATCTGCATGATGTGGTCGTAGTGGCGATCCTCTGCAGAATGAGGCCCCACTAATGTCCGTTTCCCGAATGCACGACAGCCTGTGATATAACGCCCTGATGTGACATATTTCTGTCGTGTTGCTGAGGGGAACGAGGCGATGGGCATTGCCTTGCCCAATGACCTATACCACCACACCGGTTACACACATTCAAGCTGGTAGAACGCACAGTCGGAGGTGGAACCGAATATAACATCGGACGCATCGATGACATGGTCGATGACGGTGTCTGCATAGGTGCAAATGCCAAATCCTTAGCTAACACATTTTCTCTGGGGGATGGAAGTTTATAGGAACTATCTCTCCAAGCGAGTGTTTCAATGTCGGCCCCGAAATCCTCTAAGGCTTCCAAGGTGTCAAAAGTCCTGGAAAAAAGTAACTGTCGGCACCTGGGAGTTACTTGTAACAGAACTCGCTCAATCACCTCCTGTTCAGTGTAGGGACTACCTATTCTGTCGTAGTAAGCCCTAATATTCCTCACGAAGGAGCCCAAGTCCTCCTCTGGATGCTGCGTCCGAGCGTCGAGTTCCAGCCGTAGCCTCCTCGTAAGATCCGTTTACCCGAAAGCACGAAGAAACTCTGTTTTAAATTTGTCCCAGAGCACAAAACCACCCCGAGTCTGCCACCAACGAAATGCGTCATCGATTAATGTGACAGGCAACACCACGGCCAACAACCATGTGTGTGAACATTGACATGCTCTAGCACAGCGTTCTAACTTCTGAAGAAACTCCTCAGGGCTCAAACTATCATTCCTGCCCGAGTAGGTAGGCATAGGAAGGTTGAACCACTGGAATTCGTTTCCATAATTGTGTCCACGCGGACCAGTTTCGTATTTACCCCCAGCCGCCGCGATCGAGGCCCGAGCAAAGCTATTTACATTAGAATCAAGTGGCACGCTTGGCTGCAGTTGCGCCACCAGCTCTCCGTCAGAATGTGACTGCCCGTATGGTAATGGATTTAATAAGCTTACCTCCGGGTGCAGCCCCCTACGCAACTCAGCTTCTTGACCGGTCGAAAG
>CAMDTW010000017.1:0-80000 GCA_945910005.1 Isoperla grammatica | reverse complement strand
TTTTTACCAATATCATTATTTCAAAGTTGTATATACATAGCGATCTTAAAAATGTGGCTGAAAAACGGTAATTTTTCCGGGTTTATTGGAACTTCACCTTATAACCACGAGCTTAGAATATTTACATTAAGTATTAACCGATTTATTACTCTAGTGGTACCCAACCTTTTTTGACTCAAGGCACCCCCAGCTTACATTCAGTACCTCTCTACTACTCAATATACTTTTCGAAACGTTAATTCCTGCTTCCGTCTTCGAAAGTTGCGCGCATGGCGACAAGTGTTGACGGCTAGTTTTTCGTGTCTCCGGGGTTTTACCATTTATCGGCGTATATTCAAATTCAATATTCTACAAATCAACTTCATTCGAGCCGTAAACTTCTTCTCTTTCAACACCGTGTTTTTTTCTGCAGTCAAATATCAACTTTAGCTTATTACCGCAATTTTCTAAATTCCATTCAAGTCATCGCATCATTCTCGCATCATATCTCGCACGATGGCCGGCTCGAGCAGTACCAACCCTAAGACGGAAAACTTCCCCAAGACCGTAAAGGAGGTTGCGGCGTTCTGCTGCAGTCTGGAAAGCTCTGTCAACACAAGGCTGGAAGCGCTGGAGAAGAACCTGTCAACGCAGCTAAGTGAAATGGCGGCCAGGGAGACCGACGTCACCAGTGTCCACCCCCAGGGGCCTGATTCCTGTACATTTTTTTAACTCTCCTTAACTCTCGCTAACCCCATGTTAAAATGACCCCGGGGTTAACTCCTACACAGGCTTCCCTGCATAATTCGGAGGCAAATGTGACCCTGTCTGATAGTAGGGTTAAGAAGAGTTATCTCAACAATACTTTGAAATACCGCCATTTTGTCAATGCCCGTGTATGTAGTTTCACAAATGTCACATTTCAATTCTTTAATTGGGATATCCACCTACATGAATACGTTACTTTATGTGTTTATTGAAGTTAATAAATAATTTTGTGTATTTATAGTACATTATAAAGGTACTACACATGTAAATATGAAGTTTTATTGACTATTTTGTGGACGTTTTGAGGTTATTGTAATGTTTTTGTTTGTTATTGTTTTTATTTTGTCTCATTTTTTCAACAATGTCTTGCTTCGAACGGCGTCTCAATTGCTGACTCCTGATTGGCTATTGACTAACACCGGGGTTAAGTTTGCAAATGTACTGGAATGAGGCCCCAGGACGCCACCCCGTCCACCGAGGCTATCCGCGACATGCAGGCTCTGTTGACCAGCCAGATCGCGGCGGTGAAGGCCGGCGTCGTCCAGGAGCTGGAGGCGGTGAGAGCCGACATCGCCCGCCTCACAGCGACGTCCGAGGAACACGCCGACCAAATTGACGCCGCCGAGCAGTACAGCAGGCGGAACTGCCTTCTTGTGCACGGCATCCCAGAACGGCCTAACGAGAACGTCGTCGACGCTGTCCTCCAGTTTGCTCATGAGAGCCTCAACGTGAAACTTTACGAGGAGGACATCGACCGCTGCCATCGACTGGGGCCGCCGAGGCGCACCGCCGCACAGGCCGTGGCGTCGGGACGCCCCAGACCCATCATAATCAAGTTCGTCCGTTACCTCGCAAGAGACCACGTTTGGTCGGTGAAACGTAGACTGGCGAAGAAGGGTCTACTGCTCACCGAGTCTCTTACACAGGTGCGGGCGAAGCTGTACAACACCGCTAAAGAGATTGCCGGTAACCGCAGTGTCTGGACCCAGGACGGTCGTATCATAGTCCTGTGTCCAGACAATACGAGGGCGTACGTCACTCGTGAGCGGGATATACAACGACTACGCACGGTGTTCACCACCTAAACCCCGGACAGAAACACGAACTAATCCGTCGTTTTAATTATGTGTACACATACTTTCAGTTTTAGTTTTAATAATTATCTTAGGAATTATGTCACTTTGTTAAGTGTGTATGTGTGTATGTGTGTGATCTTAAAAAACATGAAGAAAGAAGACAAGACTGAGATCGGTGAGTTTACCAAACACATTAATTTATCATTCAGTACATTATTAGTAGAAACATTGTTTAGGAGGGATTGTCATTGCTGTTGGGATCGTCATCATTATTTAGCGCCACACGTACGTTTTAAAAATGGCACGTAAACCAAAGTTGGCTACACTGAGCATTCCAAGTATCTCTTCACCCCCTCCCAACACTTCTAGCTTCACAAACACGCTCATGACATTCCCCGACACAGTAAATGCCCCAACCCTCTCACCCCCCTTGTCGCCAACCAGTCACCCATCAGCTGGAGATATTTTGTCAAAACGGTTGGCGGGACATCCAAGGTCGCTCCAGGTCGTCCACCTAAACGCCTCCTCGCTAATGGCCCACTGCCTCGAGCTACAGGCTATTGTCAACGAAAATAAAGTGGATGTTATTCTTATAAGCGAGTCATGGCTAAAACCATCCCTCAATTCTAGCTTAGTAAACATAGACGGATATCGACTCATAAGGAACGATCGCACCAAACGTCGTGGCGGTGGTGTCTGTGCCTACATCCGCGACGATGTTAAATGTAAAGTGTTGAGTCAGTCTCCAAGTGCATACAGCGCTAAACCTGAATACATTATTTTCGAAATCAAATTAACAAATAAACCAGTACTTATTTCAGTCGTGTATCGTCCCCCCAAAATTGGCTTCCTCGCTGAATTCGAAGCGGCTTTATTAAATTTTATTCCACACTACGAACATATTATTGTAATGGGTGATTTCAACACCAATCTACAATCAGTCGGCCACACCGATACAAAACAATTAAAAACCATTTTCGAATCCTGCAACTTAACTGTACTTCCCCTAGAACCTACACATCATACTTCTACGTCACATACCTGGATCGACCTTATGATGACATCTAACCGAGACAAAGTACTCAACCACGGCCAGTTATCGGTTCCAGGTATCTCGGCACACGATTTATTGTATCTACAATATTCAATACGTGCGCCAAAGCATAAACCGAAATTAATTTCTCGGCGTGCTTTGAAAAACATTAATACTGAACAATTTAAATTAGACTCTATAAATTTGCCCTGGAATAATATTGTAACTGCACCTACTATCGACGATAAGGTATCCGCATTCAACTCTTTGTTGTTAGCGCTCTACGACAAGCACGCTCCACTTAAAGTAGTTAGAGTAAGTAAACCTCCCTCACCCTGGCTCACCGCCGAAATACGAGACCTAATGGCTAGACGAGACGCAGCATACAATAGACACAGGACCACCCCTACTAACGACAACAAAGAAACATACAGACTCTTACGAAACAAGACTAACCAAACAATTAGGACCGAAAAGAAGAGACACACATATAGCTTAATTGACCCTAAAACTCCTATTAAAAAGATGTGGCAAAGTCTCTCACATATGGGAATTGGTAAACATAAGGAAGAGGAAGCTCCCCTGGAAGTACCTCTTGAAACTATCAATACCCACTTTACTACTCTACCTAATAATATTGACCCTACTTTAAAGAATGCACATATTAACGATATTCTAAACAATTCCACCCAGTCCCCCCATGATCAATTCCACTTTAAACATGTCACTCCAAAACTAGCCTTGCATGCCATAAAAAGAATAAAATCAAATGCACAAGGAGTTGACCTTATCCCAATAAAACTCGTCCAGCTTATGATTAATCTATCTCCCATCTTAATTGAACCAATAACATATCTCTTTAACTTCTCTTTAACACATAACTCCTACCCTAACATTTGGAAGCAATCCTTAGTCCGTCCACTACCCAAAAAAACAAACGCCTCCACACCCAATGATTACCGACCAATTAGCATTTTGCCCGCTCTCTCTAAAGCTTTAGAATTTATCGTACATACTCAAATCTCAGATTTTCTGAGGGCAAATAATATTTTAGACGAGTTTCAATCCGGGTTCAGATCGAATCACAGCACCTGCACAGCTCTCATTAAAGTAACTGACGACATTCGTAATCAAATGGACCACAGACAACTTACTGTACTAACGCTACTTGACTTTAGCAAAGCTTTCGACTCCGTTGACATAGACATACTCATAAGCAAACTTAAATCCATCAATTTCTCTCCCTCCACCCTTCTGTGGATGAATTCGTATCTCCGCGGTAGACAACAAAGCGTAATTTCAGGCGGCAATCAATCAACATGGCTTCCAGTGACGACTGGTGTGCCACAAGGAAGCGTGTTAGGACCGTTATTATTCTCACTCTACATTAATGACATCTCAAAATCACTCACTTACTGCCACCATCACTTATATGCCGACGACCTCCAAATTTACCTACATGTCTCCCCTCTACTAATTAACCAAGCAATTAAAATGATAAATAGAGACTTGCAATCATTAGCCGTGTGGGCCAATAAAAATTGCTTGCACATAAACCCCGATAAATCACAAACAATTATTTTAGGTTACCACAAACTGTTAGCAAAACTAGACCTACCAGATGTCGACAGTGTATCTTTAAATGGCAACACAATACCTTTTCAACACCACGTTAGAAACTTAGGACTCTTAATGACGCAAGACCTGACCTGGACAGAACACGTAAAACACGTGTGTCAAAAGACGTATGCTGCGTTACATTCTTTAAACAGACTTAAAAACTTCCTCCCGACTAAACTTAAGACAATGCTAGTACAATCCCTCATCATACCTCACTTCGACTACTGCGACGTTGTATATAATGACTTAAGTGAAGACCTCTCTATTCGCCTCCAAAGGGCTCAAAATTCGTGTGTCAGATTTATTTTGGGAATACGAAAATCTGATCACATAACTCCAGGTTATAAAAAACTCGGTTGGTCTCGCCTAAAGGACCGTCGCAATCTTCACTCTGTCTGTCTTGTTCACCGACTACTTTCAACATCTTTACCCTCCTACCTCGCTTCTAACTTTCAGTTTCTTCACTCAAATCATAATTTTAATACAAGGTCTCGATCTGGTACACAACTTACATTTCCTGTCCACAGAACAAGTCTTCTTGGCCAATCTTTTACTATTCACGCTATCCGAACTTGGAATGCTCTCCCGACCGACATAAGAGACGTGTACCAAAACCACTTCTTCGCCTTTAAGAGTGCCACTACGTCGTACTATCTAAATCAAATAAATAATGAAGACGATGGCAGCAGCCGTGACAGTTCAATTCGTACAAACGCTAAATTAAGTTAATGTGTTTGGAAACTGAATCCCATTGTTTCTTTCTTTCTTTCTTTTGTTATTTCTTAATTTTAAAATTTAATGTATGAATGCAATGAATGAATGAGTTTAAAATAATATATAAAATATAAACAAATTCCCTATTTCGTGAATTTTTCGTGAAATTTAATTCTTTTTTTGTGTTTAAATTATTTTATTTGAAATCATAACAATTGGACATGTATTGTGTATCTTACATCTTGTATTTTGTATTTTGTATTTTGTATGGTGTATTTTGTATTATGTATTTTGTATTTTGTATTTAATTTTTGTATTCTTCATTATGAATTTTGTTTCTTGTATTTTTATAACTATAGCATGGTTTGATGGAAGATAAGGCCTCACTGGCCTTAATCCCGCCATAAATAAAAAGACCTTAATCAATCAATCAATCAATATATACAACTCGTTGTGTTGTTCTGTCGCCGCAGACCCGATCAACAAAGCGGTGGAAGTGGAACCCAGGACGCCGGTCGTCCTACCTGGCCAAGACCTGAACCTCATGTGCAATAGTCACAAGTCCGCGAGAGTCTGCAGGATCGGCTTGAAAGGTCTTCCTGTACTCGACTTCACTGGAGGTGCCCGATCTCCCCACTCGCAACCACCCCACGTCTACGCTGGAGAGGGGCTGCAGAGGGGCGAGTGTGGGCTCAGACTTGCCAACGTGTCAGAGCTAAATAATGGACTCGCTTTCTGTTACATGGTGACAAAGGGCCGCCGCGACGCCTTTGGTGTTGGATTCATCAGCATTATTGTCGCTGGTGAGTAAGTCTACAGAGACCACATTAACAATAGGTTATAGCTGGTTTGGGTGGGCCAGGAAGTAGCTGATTCCAACGTACTTCGAAACGTAATATTATGACGTCTAGAGGAAGAACTTAAAGCGTTTGTCACGGGAAAAACTAAAAACTAAAATTTGTATATGTCCACCCTACCCTTAAATATGCAAAACGACTAAAAGATACCATACTTTAAAAGCAAGCGGATAAAACATTAAAGAAAACGCAATTTTTGGCTTGTTGCTACCAAGTAGCACCGAGTAACTTTTTTCATGGTAACCCCCACATACAAAACAAATGTTACCTTGAGAAAGTAATACCACTGCTTAAATAGGGCAGATATCAAAAATCGATCGAAACTTTAAATGTGCATTGTTTCTCTACCGATAACAGCTTCTTAGTACGAATGTGTACTTCAACAAAATGCCCTGTAATTCATTTTTTTGTGACTTGATGTGTCGAAAAGTTGCAATCCGTTTTGAGCGGCACTGTACGCAGTCGCCAAGTGTTGTGGCTGGTCTTGTATTACACAATGAGTGCTCTGTCTATCGGTAAGGCGCTAGCGAGCTCAGAACCGATACAGCTGTACTTCGCTTTAGAAGAAAAATGCAGCAGAGCTGGTGAAGTGAAGTTAGTATTATACCAAAATGTTCACTATTTTTGTCCTTGCATTGAAGCAACCTATATCCAATTAATTTTACTTTCACATAACTGAATTTCATGCACTTATGACTCATTGGTGATTTTTTAGTCTTTCACTTGACTACTTCAAAGAACGTGACAAGTAAGAGGAGAAGTTTCAAATGGGGGATGGAAAGGAAAGCGGTAAAAGGAAAGGGGGGAAAGGAAGACTCATTTATGCACACCTTACGATTAACAAGTCAACCCTAGTGTAATTCTATCCCGGGCTTAGACAGGAATGTATTGATAAATTAGGCAATTGTTATTTAAACATAAACTCTGATTTCGATCCAACCGTAGGGATTGCCTGTTTCATGCACGATGACTCAACGAAAATCAACAGATTACTGGCGTCCTTTAAACACTTCCAGAAGTGGGTTTTACTTCGTGGAGTGACCTTCGTGGAGTTATATTAGAGAAACAATTATCAAAAAGTAGGAGTGTTTTAAATTAGAGGAAAGTGCTGTCTGTATTGACGGTAACTAATTGGGAGAATATTAATGAGATTGATGACTGTAACGAACTTTACTTGGCTGTATGTGATACTATTAAAAATGCGCATGATCAATCGTCATACATAGTTATGCAACGGAACGGGAAAAGGGTATATAAAATTTGGATGACAGGTGAAATAGAAAGAATGAAACAACATAGAGATTGGTTTTTTAGAAAATGGAAAAATGCAAAGGTATCAGATCCCATGAAGCTTTTATTTGAAGAGGATTAAAATCGTTATAGAAACCAGGGGCCGGATTCACAAGAAGTCTAAAGTCTTTACTTAGGACCGGTCTTAAGTCCTGCTGTACCGTATGTGCTATTATAAATCCATGGTAGGCCTACTACACGGCCCAATTGATAGCTACTTTCGTGGAAATCAAAGTGAACTTAAAATATTGCAAGGCGGTATTTTAAAGTTTAGTGTTTTGTTTTCTTATACCTCCACAATCTAAAAACAGAGAAA
The DNA here is from genome assembly GCA_945910005.1 of Isoperla grammatica. NCBI lineage: Eukaryota > Metazoa > Arthropoda > Insecta > Plecoptera > Perlodidae > Isoperla > Isoperla grammatica. Next base: position 72,347 of record CAMDTW010000017.1, on the reverse strand, counting down.
TGTGTCTGTCAAGGTAAGTAAACGTTATTTATTTATGTTCACACTGCGAGGTCATAGACGTATTGCCACCATTTTTGAAGAAAGATAAGACCAACTCAGACCGTGCCTAAATTTTTGTCTCAAGTGTTTGTTATTTACTTGGGTTTCTTAGCAACGTCGAGTCGAGGCTATGTGTAGGTCCGTATCAGCCAATGGCGTAGTGGTCCTAAAGTTAGGCCAGGCCTCAGTTAAGACCTCTTGTGAATCCGGCCCCAGGTGGTTAAGGAAATACGGCGTGCGAAGACAACTTATTATAGACTTAAAATTGAGGAAAGCAAAGGGAGTATAAGACAAACCTGGCAACTATTAATGGAATTTTAGGTAGGAAAAAAAGAGATTCGGTTGATGATGTAATTCAGAGGTATTTCAGCGGTCAGTTCACAGATGAAGCCATTGCGGATGGGTTTGCTGACACTTTTGTTGATCAGATTACTCATATCCAACATGTATGCGATGTTAAAACTATGTGTCATACGGCAAATATCACTCAATCACAATCCTTTTTCATGGCTAACGTCACGGCGCCACAAATTCATAAAATAATACAAGGTCTTGACAGTTCAAAACAAGCTGGTGGGAATGGTATACGTGTACTTGATTTACAATATGCAAGTGATAAGATAAGCCCTATTATCGCAAAAATTATTAACCTTTCTCTCACCAGACTCTTTAAAAAGTTCTGTTGTGCGACCAATTTTTTGAAAGGGTGACCATCCACTTTTCAAAAATTAAAGACCAATCGCGTTGCTACCAACGATTGAAAAAATTATGGAGCGTGTCGTTGCTGATGCGTTGAATAGTTACTTAGAAAAATTCAAAATTATTAACTGGCAACAATTTGGGTGTCAGAAGGGTAAACGCACCTCGGATCTTCTTGTAAAATTTTCTGATCTTGTTAACTCAAAATTAAATGATGATAAACACGTTGTTGCTACTTTTATTGATTTCAGTAAGGCTTTCGATACGCTTAACCACAGTAAATTATTACTGTGCCTTGAAAGGATTGGGATTAGAGGGCATGTTGAAATGGTTCAGGAATAACTTTAAGTCTCTTAAGATGAAAGTTAAAATCGGAAATACCTTAAGTTCTGTTGTGTGACCAATTTTTAGGAAGGGTGACCATACATTTTTTTTTTTTTTTTAAGGTCCTCCTTTGTAAATCAAGGTCCTCCTTGATAAATCAGTTTTTATTACAGTCTGAATAGGATAGAAATTAAATAAAATGATAAATAAATAAATAAATAAATAAGTAACGACAGGGAAGTTTTAACTGGAGTAGGTACCACAAGGTTCTATTTTAGGTCCCATTTTATATTTGGTCTACGTGAATGATATGGTTAGTTGTCTGAAGCATTGTGACGTATTTTTATATGCGGACTTTGTAGCGCTAATTTCAGTGCACAATAATTTAAAGGTGGCTGAACTATACATGCAAACAGATTTTAATAACTTGTTGGGGTGGATCCATGACTATGACCTTATAGTCAATTTTACTAAAACTAAGCTTATTCATATATGTACACCCTATGCTAAAAACGGCAAAGAAGAAGTCAAAATAATGTCATAATTACGAATGTTAACATCACAAAATTGATTTGTCTGTTTCTAAATGTCTAGAACTTATAGAAAATGTAACTAGTCACGTATATTTGGGATTAACTTTTGACACAAATTTTACATGGGAACCTCACATTCAATCGATTTGTAAGAAACTAAGGTATTGTGTAGGTCAAATTTACTCTTTAAAATATTGTTTATCATTCTCTATGTTGCGTAGCGTGTATTTGGCTCTTGCCGAATCATTAATGTCTTATGGTTTGCTCGCTTGGGGCAACGCTTCACGCTGTCATTTGCATTATATTCAAAAACTACAAAATACCATTATCCGCATTATGAGACCTGACCATTACAACTTCCTTCCAATACGTGATTCTTATATAATGTCTAACGTGCTTCCGGTTGACAAACTTTTTACTTACAGACTTATTTTTTATTTTAAAGATTCCTATCAAGAGCTAGTTCAAAAGCATAAAATTACACGTAGTTATTCCAAAATTCTGTTCAAAGTCCCCTCTTTTAATAACAAACATGGCCAAAGGCGTTAAGAATATGTTCGCGCCAAGTATTCAAATACATTCCGTTTCCCCTCATTTCAGTATCTTCTCCTAGCTCCCCATCTCAACCCCCCTTCACTGTCAGAAACTTGTCTCAGTCTCTCTCGCTGTTGATCGCTCACAGACTGCACACCGACGAGTCTGCGTGTCTCCACACTTTTCCTGTTTCGTTGCCCTCGTATTCGAGACGAGGCAAAAGTGTTTACTTCGCCATCCTCACAATGTTTCTTTTTATATTTGTATTTCTTCACGTAACTCTACTTTAAGTGTATACGTTGTGCTTTTGTGTTAATTTTAAATCATACTTCAACCGCGACTAAACTTTACTCATCTTCGTTCACCACGGCCCCTCCGCAACCCACATCTTCGAGCTACCGGAAACTAAGCAAGGTAAGACAGTGATATCGGTCCTTTCCTCGCCTCCTGTCTTGACCAGTCTATTTTCCCCCTCATTCCCCCTTCTTTTTTCTTGCCTCATTCGCAACACATTTTGGTCCGTCCGGTCCAGATATTCTTTTCATCATAATTTTGTTCACAAGACCACAAAATATTCTTCCATCTAGAGCTTGTCTAGAACTTTCGATACAGTCCACTAACATTTCAATGTAATTTTCCGTGTTTGCAGTTTTGTCGTGCCAGATGCATGAGTGAGTCACTCGCTCATATACTGCACTTCACTGTCTCGTTACACCCTTGTTGTTATTGAGGTGCATGTTTGTACTATTCAGCCTGCAAACATTTCTCGCTATTTCGTGTTCATCACAAACACCCGCAAGAGTATTCAAGCTTTTGTACCGCAGTCCTTGGTTCGAGAGTCGCATTTCTTGTTTGCTCTTTCAAGCGCATTCGCGCTTGTTATTTCTTTCGTAGCTTGTTACTTGCTGTTCAGCCATCGTGTCCAAGCTGGAACGTCAACGCAATTTGCTTGTCACTAGGAGGGAGCGCATATTTGCATCAGTGCAACGCTCTTACGATGCGTTTCAAACGCTTCAGGCTGCTGACGCATCTCTCTACAAGTCACGCTTTGACAAGCTTGACAACCTTGAAGCGGAATTTGAGGCTTTACAAAGCGAGATACTCACGTCGAACTCTCAGCTTGATGAGGGCGTCGCCGCCCTTCCGGTCGACGCGATACAAGCCAGTTTCGAGGACCTTCTATACGCAGCACGTAAGCAATATCTTTCCGTTGTAGAGCAAATTCCTAATATTATCCACGCACAGCAGTCACCTGGAGCCGCTTAACGAACTTGTAAAAATGAATTCAACTAGAATCAACGAGAAAAAAGGAGGGGATGAGTCGAGTACACACCCGGAAAACCACGGTTTTCCCAAGCTCAAGTAAGTGAGAAATGGTACTTATAAGAAACGTAGCTTCAATAAATGTCAATGGGTTAAAAAATAAAGTAACACAAACACTCTTGAAGGAATACCTGCGTGATAATGCAATTGATATATTATTAATGCAGGAAGTTAACGACGAAAACTTAGATTTGTTGTTCCCGTTTGAATATTTTGTCAACATAGGTCCCAATCAGAGGGGGACGGCAATAGTTTACAGACCAGGCATACACATTACAGATTTCGAAGGTCATCCGAATGGTAGGATAATATCAGCAATTTACGACAATACAACCTTGTTGATAAACCTATGGACCGTCAGGGTCTCAAGGCCGAGTGGAAAGGGAAAATCTTTTCAAAACAGACATATTGTATCACTTACGCAAGAGATGCAAACACGTCATACTAGGCGGGGACTTCAACTGCGTGATGCACCCGGAAGACCAAACAGGTCGCTTCAACAAATGTTTTGCTTTGCATAACCTAGTGGAAGGGTTCGCGTTACAAGATGCGTGGAAAGTGAAACATTCCGGAATTAATCACTATACGTACGTGCGAGGAAACACAGCTTCTAGATTGGATAGTATATTTCGCGATCTCTCAATAAAAATATACATAACAATGAAATTAAACCAGTGGCTTTCAGCGACCACCACTCTGTGATAATGCAGTTAACTGTACCTAACCTACCGTTACCAATTGGGCCAGGGACTTGGAAAATTAACGCGGCCCTTTTCACAACAGATGATGCAAAAGAAGATTTTCCTCGCTTATGGACCGGCCTACAAAATAGGAAAAGAAACTATCCCACCATCCTTGCATGGTGGACAAGGGCGGTAAAACCAGAAATAAAACGTTATTTTAAAATAATGGCAATAAATAAAGCAAAGGAAAGGAAAGACACAATGCGTTTTTATGATCAAGCATTAAACGATCTCATTAAAGAACAAGCGGAACAAACAGTACCATCACCTCTTCTAGCAGGAAAAATTAAAGAATTAAAGATAGAAATATGCAATAAACGTGAACAATTCATTCAGGGGGCGATGATTCGAGCCAAAGTTCCCACTGTAGTAGATGACGAAAGAATAAGCCTCTTCCATATGGCTAAAGAACGTAAAAATGGCCAAAGAAGAATAATTACTAAAATAATTAGCTCCTTCACTGGGGAAGAACTCCACAACAATAAGGAATTCTTGCGTGAAAGTGAAACCTATTTTAAACAAATTTTCGAAAACGAACCACCAGAAATAACACGAGTGGAAAAACTATTAAATCATATGAAAGAAAAACTTGCACCTCTGGATGTCGCGACACATGAAGCTGACACCACACAGTTAGAGGTGGAGAAGACTATAGCCAAAACACAAAACAATCGTTCACCAGGCCCTGACGGCATTACGTATGAGTTTTACAAACAATTCTGGAATCTAATTAAACACGATTTAGTTAGCTTATACAATGAAATATTCAACACACCCAATCTTGACACGTCAATTCTCTCAGAAGGGACAATTATTCTCTTACCGAAAACGAACAACCCTAAGGCCCTACAGGACTACAGACCGATAACGTTACTTAACACGGATTTTAAAATATTCAACAAATTGCTAGCAGGAAGATTTCATCTGATTATACCTGACATTATAGGCGATGGACAAACGGTTTGCACAAAGAAGAAAATAACTGATAATTTGTCAGCGCTCCGTAACACGATAATTTATTTTGGCAATACGCCACACGAAGCAGCTGCTTTGGTCAGCCTTGATTTTAACAAAGCCTTTGATCAAGTGTGACACGAATATTTATGGCGAGTACTTGCACATATTGGTTGCTCAAATAAAGTCATACAATGTTTACAAAATGGGTATAAAAATAGCTCATCAAAAATATTACTTAACGGTTTCGTATCAAACAAGGTAATGATGAAAAGATCGATCCGCCAAGGATGTCCCTTGTCAATGGCTTTGTTTGTACTGACCTTAGAACCCTTATACGACTTCTACACGACACGATAGCAGGGATAAATATTGATGCAACAAGGCTCGTGGTACGAGCTTTTGCTGATGACGTAACAGTAGCAATTTCGAGCCCCCGCGACATTAAAATAATGGAGGAAAATATTAAAATGTATGAAGACGCATCTGGAGCCCTACTCAACCAACAAAAATCTGCCCTAATTCCCTTGGGTCAGTGGGAAACCAAATACATTAGTTTAATCACAGTTTTTAGGATAGTTACCTCTTTCAAAATTCTTGGGATCAAATTTCAATCCCGGACCCGAAGTATGGAAGATACGATTGACGAAAACTGGCAATCACTGATAAATGTCACGCAAGCCAAGCTAAGGCAATACTATCAGCGGAATCTGAATATAATTCAAAAGGTATGGCTTGTAAACACTTTTGTTCTCAGTAAAATATGGTATACATCCCAGATCCTACCTGCCACACAAGCAATAACGCAAAAAATCGAGATGCTTATTGGGAATTTTATATGGAATGGACATCTATACCGTGTCAGGAGAGACCAGCTAAACAACAGTTACAAGACAGGGGGACTAGGATTAATTTCCGTTGCAGGAAAATGCGAGGCACTACTTGCACGAAACACCTTGCTAAGTGTGCAAGGTGTAGGGGACAAATTCAACTCCCACTTTCTGCAAAAAGCTATAGAAAGAAATGATGTACCCGATTGCCTGAAACCTGTTTTTAGAATACTAGAAAAGTTACCCAAAGAAACCCTTCAATCAGATAAAATCACAACCAAACTCCTATACCATCACCAACATAGCCTCAAGAAAGTCAGACCTCTAGTCGAAACAAAATTTCCCCCAAACAATTGGAAGCGTGTGTGGAAAAATCTCAACACCCCTTTTTTACCAACCGCCTGGAAAGAGAAGTTATACCTAGTCATCACCGATGCACTACCAACCGCCTCAAAGCTACAACGTCACAAGATGGCAATGGACTCCAGCTGTAAATTATGTGGGTTCGAGGATACGATAATGCACAGAATAACCTTGTGTGTTGGAAAAGATACATGGAAATGGACGTATAACAAAATTAAAAAGATACAGCCGGCGTTACGAGCAACAAATGAGGAACTTATATACTAACATTTTCATAATAATAAGGAGAAAAGTTTGAACTCAATCTTGTGGTTTATAGCGGGTGTAATTTCCTTTAATATACAATTGTTCAAGAACAGCGAACTCAAGATGACAGCGCCAGAAGATACGGTAAAAGAATTCATAGTTTCTTTGAGAGTTATGCGACTCGATTTAATCAGAAAAGGAAGGTTTATTGAACAATTCGATAAGCATCTTTTTGGATTTTAAAGCAACAGTTTTATTTTGTATTGTTTATTACTATAATTATTATTATTGTATTCTTATGTTGATGTTGATTTGTTTTGCTGTCATCATTTTTACGCTGTGTTGTGTTCCTGTGCCATATGATCTTATGTTTTCTGAGTTACCAATGAAATGTACATATAAAAAAAAAATTAAAAAAAAAAAAAAATATTTACCTCTCAATAAAAAAAAAAAAATATTATTATTATTATTATTATTATTATTATTATTATTATTATTATTATTATTATTATTATTATTATTATTATTATTAAAAAAACGGAGGAAGGACTGGAAATGCAAGGAGGGAACTGGAATGTAGTTAAAGGCGAAAAGTGGTGGCAGGACAGAAAAAGATGGAGATGCCTCAATGCCGACCCAACGCAGAGCTGGATTTGGCAACACATGATGATGATGATTAATATTATTATTATTATTATTATTTTAATTATTATTATTATTATAATTATTATTATTATTATTATTATTATTATTAATATTATTACTATCATTTATATTATTATTATTATTATTATTATTATTATTATTATTATTATTATTATTATTATTATTATTATTATTATTATTATTATTATTATTATTATTATTATTATTATTATTATTATTACTATTATTATTATTAATATTATTACTATCATTTATATTATTATTATTATTATTATTATTATTATTATTATTATTATTATTATTATTATTATTATTATTATTATTATTATTATTATTATTATTATTATTATTATTATTATTATTACTATTTTTATTATTATTATTATTACAATTATTATTATCTCATATCAATCTAACAGTAAAGTTTAGTCTCGGTTGTGTTTTCTTTACTTTGGTAGCTTATAATGTGTATGTTAATGTTTGAAAATCTTAATTTTCTTTACAATTATTATAATAATTTTTTACATTTAAATTAATTATGTTAATATGTGATTATTTGTGGTTTTTGTGTACTTTGTTTCTTTTGGGGAGAACCCCACAGTCAAACCTTAGGGCTTAGTGGGATAACAATACAAGTCCTATGTATACTTTTGTGTCAATATAGCTCTCAATAAAAATAAAAAAAATATTATCCTCGTGGTAATTGTTTTGTTTGAATACATTTCTTTTTCAGAATATCTACATATCAAATTTAATTTATAGAAAAAATAATTCTAGAAAGTATTTCACCCCCCCCCCCCCCCCCCCCCACCACCCACAACAGCCGAAATGAACTTATTTTTACTTCATAGTTTTTATTATCTTGGCAAGTTACATTCCATAATTCTGGAGCATTGTGATATGCTTCAATAAATTGTACCGATTTCTCACTAGTCCACTCCAACTTGTCACAGGGAAATTGTCGCATCTATCCACCCACTGCTGGATCCAGGCCGACACTGACGCATGCGGCGTGATTGTGGGCCCGACAGGTCACGACACGTCGCATGCCACACGGCCGCATGCTACATGACGCACCGTGTTGACTCAGTTGAAAACCGACTGCTGGGTGCGACAATGTCGCGTGTTGCATGTCGCCCAAATGTTGCCTCAGTGGAAACCAGGCTTTAGTGTAACAACCAATCAGCAACAAATGAAGCTTAGACTTTTTGTCATTTATGAAAACGTGTCTTAGTTATTGAACCTTAAACATTTCTAGTAAAGTATGTAAATGAGCGTTAGTTAATCAACATAAAACTTAGTTTTAAATCAGTTTCAGCATAAAATATGATGTAGCATATTTGACATAATTTAAAAATTTGCACAATAGCAATAACGGTTGATACTATGCTAGGTTTTTATCCCCCCTCCCCAAAAACCGAGTTTTGCGTGCACCATTGCGTTAGGGCCAGAGTAAACAAACTTTAAACTTGCGATTTTCCGTAAATCGGAGATCAAAAATAGCGCCAGGTAGACCACGATGCATTTTGTAGGTAATGTTTGTTGATACCATGGTAACCAATCCGAGATTAGTAAATCGGCCGATTAAAAAGTTTGGTGAATTCGGACCTTAGTCATGTATGTCATATAGGATATAAGCCGATTTGTCGCTAGAGCTACCCAGTCTACCTATTCTACCCGGGTACCAAAAGGTGAAGCAGATTAGAAGAAAAGGGATGAGTGGGAGGAATAACGTTTATAAGGAATAGACGGGAGAAAGGCAAATGGGAGAACCTAATTTGTTCGCCTCCGACGAACGGCATATTCGCCACTGGTTCAAATTCTTTCCCGGTCCCAGACGGGGCTTTAGGAACTACATACGTCATTAAGTTGGCACTATTGCATCAGCATGAGAGTAGTCAGCTTGGGACAAGTCTGTCACTATTTCTTTTCCACGTTTCAGCCAAACCTGCCGCGCCGGTTCTCAAGGTTGAGCAAGGAAACCCCCTGAAAGCCTGGTGCCATGTGGACGGAGGACGCCCGGTGCCAAACATCACGTGGTTCGTCGGCAACAAGGTGGTGCGCGACGACCGGGTGGACGATAAGCCGTCGAGTATCCAGGACGAGTGGAAGTGGCCGTGGGACGTACAACCGCACATGCAGAGACTGGTGTATGTGCCCCAGCCGGGGGACGAAGCCAGGTTGCTGAGATGCGGAGTGACCCACATGGCTCTCGAGGAACCGTTAGAGGTGACCGCTACCATCGCTCGGAGCGATCTTGGGGATCGGGTCGGTGGTCGCGGTGAGTGACGTACCTGTATATCAGTCAGTAGTGTCATTGGTAAATTCAATCGTCTCTTTTGACGTTCCAATCTTTCCCATTATGTGCAAATAGTGCATCATTGCTAGGCCCTAGCGTCAACTTTTCAAATCGATAGTGAGATTACAATAATTGTACATTGGTTGGTAAAGAATTCTATGAGGGGGTACTACATATTCCTTAAATATTTTCTTGGTCATTGTGGTACTGGTACATTCAATGATAATAACAACGTTTAGCCATTACTGACTTAGCAATGCTTTTAGAAGTGTCAATATCGTACTTAATGGAAGTATCTATTGTAAAGGCCCAATTCTAGAAATTTATAACACGATGTAAAATGATTGTTGATAGTAAAATATTCCAGTCTATGGCACTATGCTGAAATGTGCATAGTTTCTATTCTACATATATTTTTCCACTTTTCCATGCAGCACTGGACCTCAACTCTGCTTTGTAATAAAATACTGCGCCTGTATCGCTTGATGTTTTTATATTGTGAATTCTGTTTTAAATGTTTTACATGCACGCTGCCGTATATGTACTGTGCACTTAATACCTGCTTACATGCTTGTTATGATCAGAGGTAATGTAGGCGTATGTAGGCGTATTGTTTTTGTTATGATTGTATCTAAAATTGTGGCCAAGCCAATTATTTTTTTCCCAATATATAAATATAGTCAATATTATTAAATAAACAGATAGATAAATGTTAACGTCACTTAATAATTTATAAATAAATATATTCACATTAATTACGAAATAAAATTAACCTTCTGAAACATTTCGAGGTGGAAAAAACAAAACGAACACACTGTATTTATAATTAAAAGCTTTGCCGATAAATTTGCATTCTCAGTTTTATTTTCTAAGTCCTGTAATGTTTCTTGAATTACATTATATTGATTTAAAAGTTCATTTACTTGATGAGTTATTACCATTATTGCTTCATAGTACGTTATATTAATAATTTCTTACCCAAAGCCAGATTGCAAATTCATCGGCCAAGCTTTTACTTATAAACATAGTGTGTTCATTTTATTTTTCCCACCTCGAAATGTTTCAATAAGTTAATTTAATTTTGTAATTAAAGTTCATATATTTATTTGTCAATTATTAAGTGATAAAACCATCTAAATATTCGTTTATTTAATTGTAATTACTATATTTATATATTGGAAATAAAATAATTGGCTGTGCCCCAATTTTAGATATCACCCCGTTAAATAATGAGCCTCTTTTGAAATTGGCGTTTTTTGGACGTGTGCCTTCTTTGGTTTGTAATGGTTTGTCATCTCGGTTTTGGCCTTGGCCTCTTTTTTCAAATTTTTTGCATTTTTGTTTGATATATCAATGATTTTTATTTAAAATGACTAATCTTGACATGTATCCAAGTCAACTTGATCCCCGCCTAGCGGAGGCTTGTCGACCTCCCAACTTGCGAGTTCGACGAGCCTTCGCTAGTCGGAGATCAAGCGCACCTTGTCATTCTGTTGGTGATTTTATTTCATGAAATTAAACTTAATTATTTTGTTTCATGGTCACTGTTCAAAATAGGATTCTGAAAATTTACTCAGTTGTCTACATCATTGGCAAGAACGTTGTGACACCTACGTATGTTTTTTCGTCGGCAACTGTTGATAATAACTAATTGTTTGGAATCTTTTTTTTTTCCCAGGTTGGCATTCTGTACAATAACAAATTTTTTGTATGAAAGAGGACGCACGGAAGGAAAACCAAAATAAGTGAAAAATTTAGTGTTTACATCTTTATTCGTTTGGGGCCCACAGACCGACAAGGAATTAGCTAGTTAACTGAAGAATTTTTGAGTTTTTTTAATGATCTATACGACTTAATATATTCCATACGCAACGTCCGATCGAGATGAAATTTGAAATGCGTAGTCTCGTGGTAAAAGCCCACCGATTAATGAAAGTTTGAGGTTTCAATCTCTTATTAGACCATGGGCCAGCTAATAGAAACCCTCCCCCCCCCCCCGCCCCCCCGGTGCGGAAGGTTTGAAAAAGGTTTTGAATACCTCTTAATATTACATTTTGATTTTCACTTGTTAGCCAACACAACTTTGGTGGACCAGCCAACCAGGGGTGTCCAAAGATTTTGGTCTAAATAGTACAAATATTAATTGTGAGTCTTGTAGTAACAAAGTAGTTAGTTTTACGTAAGATTATAACTATGTATATTATTGTCTTATTTTTAAAAATTGTTTGAGACACAATTGGCCATTATCTTCGGAGATATCACCCTGTGTCTTTTTGGACATCATGAAATTGTTTAGTCACAAATGTCGTTTGCGACCCCTCTAATGAAAGGTCTTGATGAGTACATTACGAATAAGTAATTTTTTTATAGCTGTCAATGATACATTTTCAGGGGTAATCACGCTTTAAACGTCAAAATCCATCTTCGATCGCTATTTTTTGCACTATTAGCTAATGAAGGTGAGAAGTTTCCATTTTTTTCTTTGTAGCTTTGAAATTATGTGAGTATATTTACATTGTTTGTAATATTTGATTTCCATAGAATAATATCCATTTTAGGTTATTGTTTTAATTTTTAATTTTTTTTTTTCATTAATTAACGTCGATAAAAAAGAAACACGTTTAAATAAATAAATAAAAAAATAAATTCACATTTAGAGTCTACCCACTCAGTAATTAAACTGATTTGCAGTGGGGGACTTTAATTTAAAGCGACTAAACCAACCCTGTAGGCTTCGAACACCATCGACGAGTGAGCGATAACCAATCAAAGATCGATATTTCAAATACGAAACACATGAATCAGTGATTGGACAGTGCGAACACCTGCGGACAAATGCCAGAATCAACAAGGCCGATTCAGAACAACTTTGAATTTATTGAGTGCTTCGTTGCTAGGACGGCTCCAACATACTTATATAAACGCTCAAGAAACGCAATTAATATTTATGTATATACATTTGAGATACCACATTTTGACACCCCTGGTGGGTGCATCCGCTAAAACCGTGTTGTATATTGAGTAAAAATGCGGAGACAATCTATTCAAGTACTCAAACCCGCTTCCATCATCTTCCACAATGTGGGTAATATGGGAGGTCATAGACTGGCAAAACTATATATATACTATCTACTCTAAGTAAACCATAAAATGTATATGGAAAGTTTTGTGCACCCCTTAAATGGAAAAATGTATTTAATTAAGTATTTTGAATGTTAAAGAATATATACGTCCAGAATTGTTAATTTACTGTCCAGAATCGCAACTAACATCAATATTGCTCCTTATTTCTCCATGTTTGGATACCCCTGGTGGGTGCATCCACCAAAACTATGTTGGCTGACAAGCTAAAATCGAAAGACAGTGTACCAAAGTATCCAAAAACAGTTCTAAACTTTCCGGCATATGGGGAACGGGGGGTTACAAATGGGGTAAAACCTATACATGTTATGCTAAAAGTAAACAAATAAAATGTATAAATTATTAAATTTAATGTATTATATATTGTGTTGTGCGACCATTCAAATGGTTAAATGTATAATTAACAATTTCAATGTGTTAAAGGCTACTTAATTCCAAAAATGTTCATTTTATTTCAAAATCACAATTATCATTAATATTGCTCACTATTTCGACATTTTGGATAGCCCTGGTAAGTACACTCACAAAAAAACATCTTGGATAACAAGTAAAAATCGAAAGGTCATGTATCAAAATATACAAAAACACTTTCAGACCATCCAATATTGGAGGGGTGGGGGGTTACAGATGGGGCAAACATGATACATTTTAACCTAAAAAATTCACATAAAATGTATAAAGAATGTTTTTTTCACCCCTGAAAAATAAAAAGTTCATGTTATGAAGCATTTAAGATGCGTAAGGTTATATACTTACAACTATTTTCATTTATTCTCAAGAATTGCATATAATATTAATATCGATTTGTATCGTGGCTCATTTGGACAACCCTGGTAGATGCACCCGCCAAAAACCATGTTGGCTAACAAAAGAAAATCAAAAGTACATATATAATAGTAATTGAAACCACTTTTAGACCTTCCATTATTCGAGGGGTGGGGCGTTACAGAGCGGCCAAACTATATAAATGGTTTGCTCGAAATAAAAACAAAACATGAATGGATTGTGACGACTTACCCAAAGTCCGCCACTGCCGCTGCCACGTGGGGGTTGATGGTGTAGCTGGGCCGTGGGTCGACTCCTCTATTCCCGGGATACTTAAAACGGGCTCCAGTTCCTTTCCTTTTTTTAAAAATTATAATGATGGTTATTTATATTAACAGACTGCTTTGGGGGAAAAGGAACAAAGCCCCAGCAGTGTTCAATTATTTTAAGGTGGTGGTTGTTGATGAATAACGTCGTCTTAGAATCGTAACAGCAGTAAATGCGAATATTGAATATATATATATTTATTGAAAAGTATCCTCATTACTGTTAATAATAGCTTACCAAATAATATACACAGAGTTGAATAACAAAATATTTAAATAATACAATATAATATGACAAACGTCGCTAACTACTACAACTCCTACAAAGGCGCTGTGAGTTTATGAACCAAGTACTCGCGCGGGGCCCCTTACACTACGAGCTTTACTTCTGATGATTCCATTATACAAATAAAAATAATAATATATTTTATATAAACAGTGGATAGCACTAATAAATAATAGTGTTAAACAATGGTTTGTGATAATCAGTAGTATGTATGGTTATGAAAGCACGCCGAATGAATGGAGGATCTACCTCGTTACCAAGCGACACGATATGAGTTTAAACGTGCACTCAACAACTACTAGTTATTAATTATGCATAAGAATGTCCATCTCCAACAGAAACTAGATAATAGGGTGTAATATAATAGTATTCAAACATCGGTTACCAAATAGTTTATAAAGCAGCTGGCCGCATATTCACTTCCCGCTAGTATCGGTAATCGGTTGGGCGGTTGGTAAGGGCTAGGCTACATGCCCCTCCACCAACGTGGCTCAACAAAATGTCCAGGCATAGCCGTCATTATATTCTAAGGATAGCTGTTAAATTATATATTTGAATAGTATATGTCTATAACGTCTAACTAGGGTCCACCGTTATTACGACACGGTACCAATACGGTGGCTTATTGTAACGCACTCGATCACTATTATACCGCTGCTCGGGCAGCTCACAGGCGGTGACGTAACCTGGTGGCAAGCTACACGTCAGCGCGCAACCTACTGGCACCCTGTGGAAGATACACACAAGAAAACTACAGCTACAACAAGGCCTTGCTACAGACTGCTTTCCCGGTACTACCAACAGGGGCACTTAGCTTTACTCCACTGGAACGGGTGTCCCTGCGTCCCAGGAAGGCGAATCCAGTCCAGGACGGCGTCCGGCAGCGGTGGCGTCGCGACGTCTTCAGCACGATGTTCCTATGGCTTCCCCTGCTCCCTGCTCTCTCTTGCGAATCCCTGGATAGCGGGAAGTAACTGGTCCCACACACACAAACGACGAGTATTGGGGTAGCGTTGAACTTCCGCCTCTTCGCGTTGCCCCCACTCCCAAATCGTGGACAACTGGCTGGCGAAGAAAAACTGTATGCGGCGGTAATTGCGGGATACAGCGACTGTCTCCAGCTAAACTCACTTTTCACCACCGAAATAATAAGGAATACTTATTTACCTCCGTATCAAAAATCAGTTAATTCGGAAAATATATACCTGCATAGTTTGACACAATATGAGACGTTTCTCCTCCACGAAAAAATAACGAAATTACGATAATTTTAAGCTTGATGCCAACAAACGGCTACTTATCTTAATCCCTGTACACGCAGTATTGCCTGAACAAGGCCTCGAAAAACGCCCCTTTTTCCCTCAACGAAAAATCTGTCTCTACTCGTAACGAGTCTCCTGACCTCCCCTATGCGGAGGCTGACTCTCGACTCACGTCACACCGCCGGTTCTCTTCTCTCATGGCCCCTCTCCCACCCCTCACGCATACCATCAGTATCGAGGTGGTCTCGGTGACAACAGATATCAGGGCGGGAGATTTGTGCGGCATGGACAGGGATGCGGGGTGTGGGCCGAAAGGCGGTCACGGGCCGGGTGTCCGTGACAGGATAACTAGTTTGTGTAACCCTGAAAATCAAAAAATTGTATTATTTAGTAGCTTACGTATAAAAGAGTACATCCTTATAAAAATAGTTGACTCTTTGAATTGGCAACATACCTCAATTAATATTTTTATGGTTTTCACAGTACCACATTTGGACACCCCTGGTGGGTGCACCCACCAAAACCATGTTGGCTAACAAGTGAAAATCGAAAGTCAATATATCAAAGTACTCAAAACCACTTTCAGACCTTCCGCACCGGGGGGGGGGGGGGGGGGGGGAAGGGGGGTTATAGCTGGCCCAAGGTCTATATGGTTTTGCGTCGGCAACACCGAGTCGCGTAGTAGAACCTCACACATGGTTTAGCCCGGCGTGCTCCCGCGCGCCTAGATTTTGTCTCAGCATCAGTTACGATAAATCCATTACTTTTAAGTCATACTGGATTATATTAAACAAATAACAATTCATCCGAAAATCCAAACATTGATAATTTTCTTTGGCCCGTTATTCTAAAATTCCGACTTTAGTGTACCTAATTTAAAGACGATTTCCCTGGTATTCTAATAGTATGTGTTTAGGCACATACCTCAAACTATGAGACAGATATTCTCATCAAGTATGTGTCTAAAACAACAGACTGTAACGATATCCATGACGTGGGACCAGTCTCTACAAATAATATGGTTCCGTGTGTCTTAAGGAAAAACGCCAATAAGAATAACAAGTTTTCTCCATATACTGCTAAAGAAATAAATCCTTTGTCGCCAGCTTACATAACATTGACAAAGAAACGAAAACAAGTACTGGAAGAATTAGAAACCAAAAGGCGGAAGGTATAGAGTATTTGGAAAAAAAGCAGACGCAATAAAGTAAGAATATAATTCAATATCTTTTGGAGAAAGAAGAGAAAATATAACAGTTTAGGGAAAGATTAGAAGACTTTTTGTACACACATTGGAAAAATTTAAATCCGACTGGAGAGTACAATGTTTCTGCATTTACCATTAATAATGAAAACATTTACACGTATATGGGAGTGGGAGCAAAAAAATATGGAAACAAAGCTGTGTATTTTTTGAAAGCAGGGGATGGAACCGAAAATGTTTTAATTTCTGTTCGGTTTTTGTTCGGGAAAATCATTTCGGTTCGGTTTTCGGTTCGGTTCGAGCAAATAAAAATCACGGTTCGGTTCAAACACACACACACACACACACACACACACACACACACACACACACACACACACACACACACACACACACACACACACACACACACACACACACACACACACACACACACACACACACCCAAATGTCTTTAGTCCTCGACCGGTAGGGTTTGTTTTTCCAAACCCAAACTTTGTTTTCATTCTTTCCTCCAATATCGACGGGAAGGAAGCAGGCCCTAAGCCTTCATCCTAAAGTGCAATTTTAAGTTGGATTTCTGTTCCATTCCTTGTAACTATCCCCTATTGATTCCGTCAGATTGAAGAGACTTGTTTCATGTTTTTGAGTTAACATATCCTTCTGGACATAGTTTTCTCTCCCCTATCGGTTTTATATAATAATAATAATAATAATAATAATAATAATAATACCACACACACACACACACACACACACACACACACACACACACACACACACACACACACACACACACACACACACACACACACACACACACACACACACACACACACACACACACACACACACAACACACACACACACACCACACACACACACACACACACACACACACACACACACACACACACACACACACACACACACACACACACACACACACACACACACACACACACACACACACACACACACACACACACACACACACACACACACACACACACACACACACACACACACACACACACACACACACACACACACACACACACACACACACACACACACACACACACACACACACACACACACACACACACACACACACACACACACACACACACACACACACACACACACACACACACACACACACACACACACACACACACACACACACACACACACACACACACACACACACACACACACACACACTCTATAGACGAGCCTAAATCAGCAGTTAATATGTGTGTTTCAGACGCCTCCTTCAAGTTATCCATCTCTCCGAGTCACGTGCGCATCAACGAGTCTCTGCAACAGGTGGTCTTCGGATGTGACGTCAGAGTGCCCCTCGTTGGGTGTCAGTTTCACTTCATCCCCGACCTGCAATTCAACAACACTCTCCTAGACTTAAGTCAAGGCCCTAGAACTGAGTCTGGCCGCCCCTTCCCAGGTGTCAACGCTTACAACTACACGGGCCGTGGACTGGAAATGGGCGATTGTGGCATTGTGCTGGATGTGAACGGCTTTAAAGAGTGGTTTGTCGGATGTAGAGTTCGGGAACAGAACGGATCCTGGAGATATGCCTTCGCTGACTTGGTCGCAAGGGGTGAGTATGGTTAGTCCAACGTTTAGCATCCCTGCTTCCAATGCAGAAGTTCCCGGGTTCAAATCCCGCTTCAGGCAGAAGTTTTTTAACTTCTAATGCGGATTCTATTCCATTACTTCTTGGCTTAGGAATAAGTAAACGGTGACTTTGGAGCCATCCAAGCAACGTAGCACACAATAAATTCAAAGTTGTTATGAATCGGCCTTGTTAATTCTGGTATTTGTCCGCAGATGTTCGCACTATCCAATCACTGATTTATATGTTTCGTATTTGAAATAAAGATCTTTGATTGGCTATCGCTCATTCGTCGATGGTGTTCGAAGTCTACAGGGGTTGTTTAGTCACTATTAATTAAAGTCCTCCACTGCAAATCAGTTTAGTTAATGTTTGGGTAGACTCTAAATGTGAATGTATTTATTATATTTATTTATTAAAGGGATCGGATGGCGCCGGAACGCATCGGAACACTGTTCCGGTGCGTTTCACACGTAAGTGTTATTGTTCCGTCTAGTCCAAATATGAGAAATGACGCTGACGAACCACACGTACTTGTTTAGAAGTGCTTTAAGTGTAGCGGTATGAGCCGATATGCAATGCATTACTACGTATATACATGTAGCATTCTATACCCAGAGAGCTGTTTAATTAGTTTGGAGTAATATATTTATAAAATAATTATCGGAGGGGGAACAATATTAGAAGGTATTTCATACATTTTTTCCTAATATCATTATTTGGATGTTGTATGGGAGACCGTATGACATTTCGCCGCTAGTCGCGCTGCGAGCGGTGTTGTTCACTGTTTCACTGTTATCTAAAGATGGCTGCTAAGTATGGTAGTTTAACGTTACAACTGAAAATTCTTTTAAAAGAGAGACGTGCACGAACAAGTGGACGCAAAGCAGAGCTAGTTTTATTTATTTTATTTATTTATTAATTATTCCCATTCATTACAAAAGTGAAAAGGGGTTGGCAGAAAAGAGCACAGCTCCAAACACACAGAGTGACTGCCAACCCATACTAAAAGTACTTAAAATCTAAATATATTAATGAACAAATAAAATTAATTATAAAAATAAATAAAAGAACCTGGAAATGATAATGATAACAATACAACTACCCAAAAATAATTAAATATACAAAATACAAAATACAAAATACAAAATACAAAATACAAAACAAAAAACATGAAAACATAATATGAATGAAAATATAATTATAAGACAGAACTGTTAAATATGAAGTAAAAAAGAATGGGACTGACTGTCAATGCTAGCCTAGCCCTAGTTTGTAGGTGCCTTCGAAGGCTCTCGAGAAGTTGTTGAAACAAGCATAGGCCCTAGACTAATCATTATTTATGGCACAACATATTTTCCTCTTCCTGACTTGAAGCTTACAACCGCAACTGCAATTTTGGCAAACAACCACCCATCGTTCCGGATTGTTTGAACGTGTAAGTACCACCAGTGACCAGATATTGGTTATGTTGAACTGACACGGAGTGTCAACTTGCCGAAGTTTGATGACGCGGCTGTCGTCAACTATGCCGAAATGCTTAAAACAAAGTCTCATGTTGCACAACTTTTTAAGTACCAAAAACGTATAATTGGCATAAAAAGACTTAAATATATTACAATGTTTGGAGTAATGCCACAGCTGTTGACAGTTGTCCACAGTAAAACCATGGCAGGTGCACACACCCCCTAGTTTCAATGAACAACACCGCTCGCAGCGCTCTCTTTAAAGACGGGAATTTCGTACGGTCTCCCATATTAATAGCGATCTTGAAATGTAGCTGAAAAACGGTAATTTTTCCTGGTTTATTGGAACTACACCTTATAACCACGTGCCCAGGCGTTGTGAAGTAGATCAAACTAGGCGCTACTCGCTGCATATGGAGCATCTTCTGTGTTTCGAGGCCCGCGCAAATATATCTCTTCGTCCAGATCCATCTAATTCACTTGAGCACAAATCAAACACACCACTGAACTCGTCTTACTTCGGTCTACACGATTAATGTTTAAACAATCTTCTATACCATTTATGCAACTTATTCTATAAATATTAAACATGAAGCAATAACCACATAATTTAGATGGAAACACAACCAATTTCAAGCAAATGTAATGAGAAGCTAGCTTTAAAAATCAGAATTCCAACCATCCTTTTATGTTAAATGAACTGTTTATATATTACAAGCAGAAAACCAGCAAGAAATTGATGGAAATTAAGCCGATTATCGTATGTATATAATAATGCGTGTTGTCCGTTCACTGCCGCGGAGTACAACTCGGTGAGCGCGGGCAAAGCCGCCGATGGCCTGTCAAGCTTTTAATAGCTTGGCTGAAATCATCGACTTATTTGTACATATACAAAATAAAATGTTTTTATTATGAACTTATTAGTTGTTCGTCTCAATCTATTGCTATCGATACTTTACAAGTTCTTCTCCAACTGGGTAACGACACGAGTGAAAGGAAGGACCTCAAGAAAAAAATGGGCAACAATGATGGCGTTATCTGGCATATAGACATTTTGTGTTTTGGATTAACCATTGGGCTAGCCTTGGCAAAGGCATACGAGTAGTAATTCCCTCATGTGTCATTAACAAAATTCGCAACCAATTTCCCGAGGAATCAGGAAACTACGTTGGATTTCTACCAGTCAGGCCTGGAAATGATAATAGCTGATACAAATCACGCGTACAAAAAGAACACGTCAAAACTACAATTAAGTCGTGTGTGTCATATGTTTGGTTGAGCGTGTGCGTGCGTGTGTGTGTGCGTGTGACGGTGTGCGTGATATACACATTATTCGTGAATTGTGCATCATTATTATTGCTATTATTGATGATATTATTTGTATTGTTATACTATATCATTATTAATAAATCGACTTTATTTCATTATTGGCATCAATGAAACTTCTGTATTTAAAAATTGCCGAAAACTAAAATTACAAATCTTGATAACCGCAATACCAATATTAATAATATCACATTTTAATTTTGTATTTCAAATTCAAAATATAGTTTGTTCAGTTATTCTAAGTTATTTTAGATGCGTTTCTTTATTTTTTTTATTATAGTATCGATAGCAATAGATTGAGACAAACAACTAATAAGTCTATAATTAAAACATTTCATTTTGTACTATGTACAAATACGTCGATGTTTTCAGCCAAGCTATTAAAAGCTTGACAGGCCATGCGGCTTTGCCCGCGCTCACCGAGTTGTACTCCGCGGCAGTGAACGGACAACACGCATTATTATATACATACGAAATACGATAATCGGCTAAATTTCCATCATATTCTTGCTGGTTTTCTGCTTGTAATATCTAAACAGTTCACTTAACATGATAGGCTGGTTCGAATTCTGATTTTTTAGCTAGCTCATCATTACATTTGCCTGAAATTGGTTATTATTATTATTATTATTATTATTATTATTATTATTATTATTATTATTATTATTATTATTATTATTATTATTATTATTATTATTATTATTATTATTATTATTATTATTATTATTAGTATTATTATTATTATTATTATTATTATTATTATTATTATTATTATTATTATTATTATTATTGATTCTTCATTGACAACAGGGCATGGCCCACAAGTGCAATACAATAGACAATTATTTACAATACTTAAATAAACAGTGAAACACAGATAACAAATTGTATAAAGGTTATACACCATACATAATTTTGTGCGTGTGCGTGTGCGTGTGCGTGTGCGTGTGCGTGTGCGTGTGCGTGTGCGTGTGCGTGTGCGTGTGCGTGTGCGTGTGCGTGTGCGTGTGCGTGTGCGTGTGCGTGTGCGTGTGCGTGTGCGTGTGCGTGTGCGTGTGCGTGTGCGTGTGCGTGTGCGTGTGCGTGTGCGTGTGCGTGTGCGTGTGCGTGTGCGTGTGCGTGTGCGTGTGCGTGTGCGTGTGCGTGTGCGTGTGCGTGTGCGTGTGCGTGTGCGTGTGCGTGTGCGTGTGCGTGTGCGTGTGCGTGTGCGTGTGCGTGTGCGTGTGCGTGTGCGTGTGCGTGTGCGTGTGCGTGTGCGTGTGCGTGTGCGTGTGCGTGTGCGTGTGCGTGTGCGTGTGCGTGTGCGTGTGCGTGTGCGTGTGCGTGTGCGTGTGCGTGTGCGTGTGCGTGTGCGTGTGCGTGTGCGTGTGCGTGTGCGTGTGCGTGTGCGTGTGCGTGTGCGTGTGCGTGTGCGTGTGCGTGTGCGTGTGCGTGTGCGTGTGCGTGTGCGTGTGCGTGTGCGTGTGTGTTTATGAGTGCGCGTGTGTGAAGATGTGCTTGTGTGTAGGTGTGGGTATGCGTGAGTGTGCGTGCACGAGTGAGAATGTGTGAGTATTGTTAACGAAGTGTGCATGTTTGGGTGTGTTTGTTTATGTGTTCACAAATGGCTAGTTTAAAACGTGGAAGATTTGAATCGAAGATGTCTATTGTGTTGTTTGATGATGCTAATTTACTGTAGGTTTCTTGTATGCTGTTCAGGCAACTGTGTCTGTGTATATTGATTCGACTCTTGGTTTGATAAAAGGTGGATGTGTTCGTGTTTTCTTAGGTGGTATTCGAAAATTAATGTGGCATATGAGAGATGTATCAAACAGGTTATTAATTAGTTTGTAAAGGAATATCATGTCGATGTACTGGCGCCTATCTGTGAGTGTAGTTAATCGACAAGATAGGCAATGTTTGATGTAGTCACGTCTGTGGTATTCAATTTTTGATGAGACACACCATAACTTAATAAACCTTTTTTGTATATTTTCAATGTCCTCTATTCTTGTTACATGATGGGGGTTCCAAATAACACTAGCGTATTCAACTTGGGGCCTGACTAACGCCACAAACAAACGCCTGGTTGTTTCCAAAGAAAATTCCTTTGTGCAACTTCGTTTTATCAGGCCCAGAAGTTTGTACGCTTTGGGAAGAGATGACTGAAAATGCTTATTAAAAGATAGGTCACTTGCCATGACAACACCGAGGTCCCGGATCGAGGTTACTCTTATTAGTTCGGTTCTATTGAGTCGGTAATTAGTGTAAATTGTTTTTTCTTGTTTTAAAAAGTAATACTATTGCACTTTGAAACATTTAAAGTAATTTTCTACTGTAAGCACCAGTCAGACAAACGGTCGAGATCCATTTGTAGCTGAGCGCTGTCAAGTTCGCAGTTAATACGTTTGTAGATTTTTAGATCGTCTGCATACATTAAACATTTTGAGTGTGAGAAACAATTTGGAATGTCGTTGACGTACAGAGTAAAAAGTAGGGGTCCCAGAATTGACCCCTGGGGCACCCCGGAAGTGACAGGCTCCGAGTTAGACATTCCTTCATCTAAGACTACGGACTGAGTATGGTCACTTAGGTAGCTGGTTAAAAGTGCGTGTAATTGTCCGGTGATTCCGTAACCTTGAATTCTTGAGAGGAGGAGTCTGTGATCAACGCTGTCAAATGCTTTTTGAAAATCTGTATAAATGGCGTCCGTTTGATGTCCAGCATTAAGGTTGTACGACAAGCCTGTGAAGTACTCGACTAGATTTGTCACAGTAGAACGACGTCTCACAAACCCGTGTTGTTGAGGTGAGATGCTGCTGCGAACATGGCTGGAGATTTGGTTGTGGAGTAGCTTTTCGAATAACTTTGACAGTATTGGTAGTAACGAGATGGGCCGATAGTTGCGCACTTTAAATCTGCTCCCTTTTTCAGCACAGGTGACACATGTGCGTGCTCCCATCTTGATGGAAACACTCCAGATTTTTGCACTGTTAAAAATAATCGTTATAGGGGGTGAGAGACCCCCCGACAGTGTTTAAGTACGTTAACCGGAATAGAGTCAGGTCCAGGTGATTTACCATTCACGACAGCGCCAATACATTCTTCTACGTCTTTATACGATAATGTGAAAAATGATAAGCACTCGTCAATGAAAGAGGGAACTTGTTTCAGGTCTTCGTTCGACGCAGGGAGAAATGTAGTCTTGAAGAAGTCTGAGAACAGTTGACAGCGCGAGTTGATGTCAGTGGCTCGAGTTTCATTGAATTCAACTTCGACGGGGATTCTCCGCGTCCTTGTTTTTTGTTTTATGTACCTCCAAACAAGACTAGGATTTTTAGAAACTTGACCGTCACAGTTTTTAATATATTGTTGATATTTATGAGTTTTGATTCTTTTAAAAACGGAACGTTTAATTTGAAATTCTACTCTGTCACTGTTTATAGCCGATTGTTTCCACCTTTTGTGGGCCTGATTTTTGTCCTTAAGCGCTGTTATTGTTTCAGATCATGCGGGATACTTAGCAGGGTTGACTTTAATTACTGGTATTGTTTTGATTAGGGCAGAGGCGAGTAAGTCGTAGAAGATATTACATTTTTTGTGAACGTCGTCAAAAGCATCCATCTGGTTCTATGGACATTTTCTAAGTTTATCGTTTAGAGCTCCGAGGTCGGCCTTTTTCCAGTTGTATCGTTTCCGATTACGCAGTTTACAGTAAACTCCTGCATTGACTTCCGGAAAGACAACTTCGCACCTGATAGCAGAGTGGTCCGACTTGACGGCTGCTGGCTCGAGAGAGGTTGATGTCGTTATGTCCAGGTTGTTTGTAAACACTAGATCTAAGAACTTGTTGTTTCGAGTGGGGTGGGGGTTGACCTGATGGAGTCAATGAATGACCTTGTGACCCCCGGGTTTGAGTTGCCGGACACGCTTGGCTCAAGGTCATCATTGAGGATTGTATTTTGCCAGGTAACGTCAGGCATATTAAAGTCACCGCGTAGCACTATGGTATCATGTGTACGGATAGCTGTCCGTACTTTAGCCACGGAGGATCGCAGTTTTTTAACAAGATTTACTGATGGGGGAGGGGGGAGGTATGCACAGCCTACGAACACGCTGCTTCGTGCTGATCTTGTAATTTCGACCCACAGAATCTCGCACTCCGCATCCTCAAACTCGACCCTTCGACTAGAAGACAGACCACTTGACACAGCTGTGAGCACCCCTCCCCAAGCACGCTCGTTGGCACGCCCCCTCGCACCGACGTTGTCCAGATGTTGAGTTCTGTCTCTTCGGTGCACGATGTACTGTTCGCTGTCAAGAATCTCACCGTCTAAGACATTGGGGTGCAACCAGGTTTCAGACAAACAAACGACGTCAACCTCACTATTATCCGAAAAGTGCAGGTTGAAGGCGGCAAGTTTCTCGCTTCCGGCAATGCTGCGGGCATTCATATAATACAGGGAGATACTGTTGTTGTTGTTGTTGGTGGTGGTGGTGGTGGTGGTGGTGGTGGTGGTGGGTGGTCCGGGATTTAAACTGACGTCACCCGCTAGCGCGACGAGCAACAGAAGAACTTCGCACGTGGACCTAGCAACTCGCAGGGGACGATGGAATGGGGCGACACGCTGGCGCCGGGCCGCCTTGGTCGAGAACTGGTAGTCGGTTAGCCCTCGCGGGGGTGGATATTCAGGCAATGAGTGAACTCACAAAGTGAGTGAAGTAATGTTACACTTACAGCTAACCACGGGGTCTTCGAAGGGCTCACCACTAACACGTCGCGCACATTTTGACTCTCGCTTGAGTATTTTACGACACTTTTTACTAACCAAAAACACAACATATACCGGAGCGCTAAAAACACCGACGTTGATCCGGCGGCCATCTTGGATATGGTTGTATCATGTGGTTAAATCATCTAAATTATGTGGTTATTGCTTCATGTTTAACATTTTATAGAATAAGTTGCATAATTGGTAGAAGATTGTTTAAACATTCATCGTGTAGACCGAAGTAAGACGAATTCAGTGGTAAGATTGATTTGTGCTCAAGTGAATTAGATGGATCTGGACGAAGAGATATATTTGCGTGGGCCTCGAAACACAGAAGATGCTCCATATGCAGCGAGTAGCGTCTAGTTTGATCTACGTCACAACCCCTGGGGCGAAATAGTTTTCTTGGATTTCAAGAGTTTGAATACACTAGGCAACTTAACACATGCACTTACCGTTACAGATTAGGCTTACAATTACACGTTTTAAACGAAATGTGAGGGTTTAGTGGGCCTTTAACCGATTGATTACTGCATTGGTTTTCAACCTTTTTGACTCAAGGCACCCCAAGCTTACATTCAGTAGCTCGATACAAATGGTTATATCAATAAACTTGAACTTCACTTTCGGGTATAGCCACGTCGATTATCGCTTAAAAGCTGACGTTTCGGGCAGGTTACACTACCCATCTTCAGAGATAAAACTTGAAGAAGTCACAGAATGAAACTTACTTGGTCCAGCTCCACTCTGTGACTGTGACAAGCCCTATTGTTTCCCGCGTATCGTTCTCACTCGTGATTCACCCCGCGCCTGTTCTGCCGGTTCGACTCTGTCAATATCTCCTGACGTCATCACCGCTAGCGCTCGCCGTGTTTCCCGCGCGTTGTTAATGCGATTTATGGTAGGTTTCCAAATGCGGCTTAACTTTAGTCCATCTTCCCGATTGAAATTATTTGGATGCTTTTCAATTTCAATTGCTTCCCGGACAAGACGGGACAGATAATGCGTTGTTACAGCTAAAGCTTTTGTATCTTCGAAATTAATGCGATGACCTTCGTTGAAGCTATGTTCTGCTATTGCCGACTTATTTATGTGACCCAGTTTTGTGTGGCTAATGTGCTCTTTCAATCTTGTTGAAATTGAACGCCCTGTCTGGCCTATGTACACTTTATCGCACACGCCACACGGGATCTGGTACACACCCGACGTGTTCAGCGGTGGAAGTTTATCTTTGGCCTGATTGAGCATTGTTGATATCTTCCTGTCCGTCGAAAAATTTGTCTTAATCTGGTATTTACGTAACAATTTCCCCCAACGATCTGTTACATTTTCCACGTAGGGTAAGAAGGAATGGGAAACAGCTCCTCGCTCTTCTACTTTCGACGGTTTTGAAGTCTTTGACACATTATTCTCGCCTCGTAAAATCTGAGCTATAGCTCTATGTCCATATCCATTTTGCAACAATGTTGTTTTAATTGTATCATGTTCAGAGCTTAGGTGTTTAGCATCTGATATTCCAAACGTTCTAGTAGCTAACGTGTTGAGCACAGCGCGTATTTGAGCTGAATGGTGGTGTGAGTCAGCATGCAGATATCGACCTCTGTGGGTAGCTTTCCTATACACCGAATGTCCTAACGTTCCATACTCATATCTTGTGACTAGCACATCGAGAAAGGGAAGTTTACCATTGCTCTTCACCTCTATAGTGAAAGTTATGCTGTCATTTAGGCTGTTTAGGAATACCAAACATCCATTAAGCTTCACCATGCCATGGAGCCAAACCACGAAAGTGTCATCCACGTATCTAAACCAATGTCGGTGCATACGTTGCTTTCTTAAGAGCATTGACCTCAAAGTCCTCCATAAATATGTTCACTATTGCTGGTGACGCTGAAGAACCCATTGGCGTTCCATCCACTTGTTTGTAGTAGCAGTTTGTAGCAATTGAAATTGAAAAGCACGCAAATAATTTCAATCGGGAAGATGGACTGAAGTTGAGCCGCATTTGGAAACCTTTCATACATCGCATCAACAACGCGCGGGAAACACGGCGAGGGCTAGCGGTGATGACGTCAGGAGATATTGACAGAGTCGAACCGGCAGAACAGGCGCGGGGTGGATCACGAGTGAGAACGATAAGCGGGAAACAATAGGGCTTGTCACAGTCACAGAGTGGAGCTGGACCGAGTAGGTTTCATTCTGTGACTTCTTCAAGTTTTATCTCTAAAGATGGGTAGTCTAACCTGCCCGAAACGTCAGCTTTTAAGCGATAATCGGCGTGACTATACCCGAAAGCCAAGTTCAAGTTTATTGATTGACCCGGGCCGCTAAACCTACGTGTGAGTGTATAACTGGTTATACTTTTCCAAACGGCAAATTCCTGCGTGGAGACAAGAAAATATAATCCTTCGAAAGTTCGGAATATATCCAACTCGTTGTGTTGTTCTGTCGCCTGCAGACCACCAGTACAACATAGCGTTGGAAGTGGAACCCAGGACGCCGGTCGTCCTACCTGGCCAAGACCTGAACCTCATGTGCAATAGTCACAAGTCCGCGAGAGTCTGCAGGATCGACTTGAAAGGTCTTCCTCTACTCGACTTCACTGGGAGTGCCGGATCTCCCCAATCGCGGCCACCCCACGTCTACGCTGGAGAGGGGCTGCAGAGGGGCGAGTGTGGGCTCAGACTTGCCAACGTGTCGGAGCTAAACAATGGACTTGCTTTCTGTCGCCTGGCAGAGGACCCCATCGACGCCAGGGGTGTTGGATTCATCAGCATTATTGTCGCTGGTGAGTTAGTCTACAGAGACCACGTCAACAAGTGGTTATAGCTGGTTTGGGTCGGCCAGGAAGTAGCTGATTCCAACGTACTTCGTAAGATAATATTATGACGTCTAGATGAAGAACTTTAACGAATAGTGCGGTGAAAAACTAAAAAACTATCATTTGTGTTTGTCCACCCTCAAATATGGAAATCATGACTAAAAGATACCATACTTTAAATGCAGGCGGTTAAAAAATTTAAAAAAACAAGATTTTTTGGCTTGTTGCTACCAAGTAGCACCGAGCAACTATTATCATGGTAATTCCCATGTACAAAAAATTGTTGCCTTGAGATAGTGGAATCAACGCTAAAATAGGGCACTTATTAAAAATCGATTAGGAGTTTAAGTGTGCATCGTTTCTCTACCGATAACATGCTTCTTAGTACGAACATGTACTTCTACAAAAAAAAAGGGTGCAATTAATTTGTGTGTGACTTGATGTGTCGAAAAGTTGCAATCTGTTTGGAGCGGCACTGTACGCAGTTCCCGAGTGTTGTGGCCTTAGAGCAGAGATGACGTAAGAGGGCGCATGACGTCATCTCGCCCGTGTTGGCTAGCAGGCGAAAACGTCTACAACATCTCGAGCCGAGCAGTCATGTGACGCTGGTCATATTTGAACAGGCGCGGTAAAGCGGGAGCTCGTATAGAGCACAAAATAACGCTTTTGGTCTTCGTTTCTTTTTAAAACGTAAGGAACGTAAGACTAGACAATGAAATTCTTACCTCGTATTGTTATAAATACAACATACGCAATTGTATTTAAATATTATATCCACTTTAAAGCGTATTTATATTTGAAAAACGATAGATTTATGAACTGACTATGCAAATAATACACAATAACAATGATTGTACTGTATTTATTAGTTGTGGTTCTGTTACCATACTGTCATGATAAGAAAAGCAATCAACGCAAATAATAAGTACAGTTATGGTAAGTTAGTCAATTATGTAATGTACAGTATATTTGATACATTAACATACGAGTAAATATACCAATAATATAAAGTTACCAAACAATAATATTAAATGTTCAAATGGTATCAATATGTTTACAACATTCTACACAATGTTTTCTTGTAAACTTTACAAGAAAATTAAAGTGATGATTACATAAAAAACAAATGACCTTCCCAAAATAATATTTATTATGTAAAGTATTCTAAACATGTACTGTATTTTCTTGTTTTGTTGTTTGTTTGGCCCTCCGTTTACAAATCGTTCCTTGCAGCCAAGCGCACAACACACCACGACCAAATAGCTCAGTCAAATACCTTAGTAGCAAGGTATTTGACTCTCTGCTCTAAGATTTGACTCAGCCGCTCATTGCTGCACTCATACGCGCAAATGCCCACGTCACGACCATAGCTCTGCCATTGGCTCAGCCCGGCAGAGTCACGTGACACTGGTCAGGCGGCAGCGGAGATGTTGTGGACGGGTGAAGTGACGTCATGCGCCCTCTACCTCATCTCTGCTCTAAGGTTGTGGCTGGTCTCGTAAAACACAATGAGTGCTCTGTCTATCGGGCAGGCGCTAGTTAGCTCAGAACCGATACAGCTGTACTACGCTTTAGAAGAAAAATGCAGCAAGAGCTGGCGAGGGGAATCAAGAAGAATAGCGAAATGTTCACTATTTTTTTCCTTGCATTGAAGCAACCTTTATAGGTTTTATTTTACACTTAACTGAATTTTATGCACTTATGACTCATTGGTGATTTTCTAGGTTTTCACTTGACTACCCTTTCAAAGAACGTGACAAGTAGGAGACAAAGTTAAGATGGGGGATGGAAAAGAAAGAGGTTGAAAGGGGAGAAAAGGAGAACTCATTTGGTCGCACCTTACGATTAGCAAGTCAACCCTAGCATAATTTTATCCCGGGCTTAGACTGGAAGGTATTGATAAATTAGGCAATTGTTATTTGAACATAAACTCCGATTTTGTTTCTACCGTAGGGATTTGTCTGTTTCATGCACGATGGTTCAACGAAAATCAACAGATTACTGGCGTTCTTTCAAACACTCCCAGAAGTGGGTTTTCCTTCGTGGAGTGACCCAGCCTCACTAGTACGTCAACTCTGTGTTGAATCGCATTTTATAATTACTGAACCTGTTTCAGGTAGATATAAGGCTATTGATTTGTTGATTTATTTGGTGTTCAACAACATTATCAAATGTTTTGTAAAGCTTTATAGAATGGCGCCCCCCCTGTTGTGGCGGGGGGGGGGGGGGGGGGGTTCTGGAGGTTACATCCCCCCTCAACCCGCCAAGAGCCGAAGAAACTCACTTTTATGATTTTCTACAAAATGACGAGCTTGTTTATTTTACTAAATAACAATAACCTGTAATAATGACAGGCGTGTGTACAATGGTTAACCGTTACTTGCGGAGCACAACAGGAGGACACCACCTTAACGGCCTTGCTTTGGCCTTGCTTTGGCCTTCATTCATAACCACATCAAAGTCACCCCTGACGAAGCCCGGATACTTTATCTTAATGCCAAGGAGGCTCGCCAAGATTACATAATAACTAAAGTTTAAGACTAAAAGTTGAAACTTAAGAATAACGTTAGGCCATTCACAAAACTAAAAAATGTTTAAGAAATAAGAAGTCGTGAAGCCAATTGATAGGTCTAAAGATCGAAAGTCCTAAACACGCATGTTTCTTGTTTTCACTGCGTGCGACAACGGGCAACATGCAGCATAAGGCTGGCAACATGTTGCTATTTGTAGTACGCGGCATGTTGCCCGTGAGTCAAGATAGGTGTGGCATGCTACACGTGTTGCCCCATGTAGCATGCGCTACTTGTGGAGAGGCTGGAGACGTGTGGCAAAACACAAAACGTATTTCCACTAAGGCAACAGTTGTCTGGCTGACTTTGACCGACGAGTAGGTCTTGCAGACTATTGCAGCAGCAGCGTACATCGTTATTTACCATGGACGTTGGAGAAGACGTCCCCGATGGTGGAGGCGAGAATTATTTATGAGGTCAAATCAAGCACAGAACGATTTTTTGACAAGTTGTTGGCTGATAGTGAAGCAAATTTTAAAAATTAATCGCAGATGAGCCAGGAAGACTTTGAATTTTTGCAGGTAAAAATAGGGCCCATAGTTGAAAAGGACGATACCAGATTTCCTGAGGCAATACTAATCAGAGTCATGTTACGTGTACAATGGCAGGAACAGTATGCTTAGAGGAAGAGATATTTGTAAAAAAGATTAAAATTTAAAAAGCTACAGGCCACCCGGATGTGCCTATCTCGACAATGTTAATTTAGCCAAATGTAAGGAACATTTACTCAGGATTGGTCCAGCTAAATTAGTTGATTTTTTTTCTAGCATAGTTACACCCTTTGTGAACAAACGCAGCGCAAAACATTTTATGATTTGTAATAATTGTTCGAACAATGTTTAATTTACTAATACCCAAAATTCTACATTTTCAATTCCTTCACAATTTATTGTAACTATTTCTTTTTTTGCGCTGCGTTTGTGTAAAACTACTGAATAGACATTCTCTGAAAATTTCAACCATTTTCATCAAGCCAATCCTGAGAAAATGTTCCTTTTACACAGAAAAGTATAGTTTTGAGATAATGACAGTTGAAAATCGGGTTACAATTGCAACGGTACTTAGAACAAGTATAAGCCTGTAGGCACCATACTTTGCTATTTTCTGCCCAGGGACTGCTACCTTATCATGGTGGGCAGGTTGGAGTGATTTGCTGATCCTTACAGCTATGCCGGTGGAAACGTATGCTTCTGGTAGGGCCACTCTAGCGCAACGTAAGTGGTGCGAGTGGTGGCGCAACGTCCATACTTGTTACCGTCATAACTCCATTCCTAGAATTATGGCCGCGTCTATGCCATGAACCATCGAGTGCGGCTGGTAAATCGGTAACCCCATCATTTTTCTCGATCGCTTCAAGCACAGCACCTTTCATGGATAATGTCGCCACTTGTTCCACAGCTTTGCTTATGAATTTATTGTAAACATTGAATTTTTGTATGGGCCTTGGTAAGTTCATTACGGCACACAAACTTTCCCCAGAAGTTTGGCCTTTGCCGATAGTACGTAGACCATACACAAACCTGGTATTTATGTCGTACAGCTCCCCATTCTCAGCTGTCGGATGTGCTCTCTTTTGAGAGCTGTCAAAGAGCAAAGTAGCTTGACAAGCATTGCATGTCAAAGAAAGTTTTGAGGCTAGGCCTTTTCTGAACTTTACTTCAATTGAAATTGAATTGAGAGCTTCGCAGGATACACACTTTGCAAAACTTGCTATTGCCGATGATAAGAGGGATAAATCCACAATCTCATTTCCAGTAGGCCTAGGACTACAGGTTTCACTAGTAGGCCTAGGGCTATCAGTTTCATCATCATCATCATCGTCGTCACATCCAAACTTACGGTACTGTTCAGGTGTGAATTCTAATTTTCGCCTAGAAGCACTGATGTTACTTGGGCCAGCAATATTGTCCGGTGTTGCGTTCGTATTTGGGGGTAGGCCTAGGCCTAGGCTAGGCCTAAATCCACGGGTGTATTTATTGGTAAAGAATCACAAGGAACATCTCCTAATTCAATATCATTTCTCACACGAAACTGTCGTTTTCTCTTCTTGAATGAGGACGGATTACAGCGAGGTATTACTATAGTTTGATTATAAAACAAGAATAAACTCAAGACAATAAAATAGCTATAACCTCAAATAAAAACAAACAATCCTTCCAACCAAGTCTAGACAGTACGTTCGTTTGATATACCAACACCTATTGCACTTTTTGCACTACTTCCCATGATATCTTATGGGGGAAAGTGCTAAAAGTACAAACAGTGTAAGTAAATCAAACGAACATTATGTTGCCTAACGTGGCAGAACAGCGCCTTGTTAATATTTTTATCAGGTGAGCCAACTTATGAAAGAATAAAAGCACTAGTTCCTGGTGCTAACGCTAAAACCGGGATATTCGAAATCCAAAAGTTCAAGAGATATGAATTTTTTCGTTTCGCTCCGTGAATAGAAAGACAAAATTCAGCCGTGCGCTCTCGAAAGTAGGGTACATACTTGAACAAGATAATTTACTGTATAACCAATAATTATTTGATATGGAAACTAATTATAATTACATAAACAGAACACTTTGAAGAATATTATCAAATATATATTCAAAATTTGTCGATTTGTGATTATTTTCACTTCCGGGTGGCCTTAATGGCGGCAAGTGAACACTGAAATAACAGAAACGTTAATTAACTGTTCCAGTGCTGTTTAAATGATGTAAATTAAATGACGTATTTTTTAGAAATATGCAAGAATTATTATTATTATTATTTTATCGAATGTATCACAATCATACAATCTCGGTCAAAACCGGCGTTAACATGTTATACGGACGTAATGTCAAGTATTTCCATGTGTATACCTATTTAACTTCACTAAACACATGTTACTAGTTTAAACAATCATCAATCTCGGTCAAAGCCGGTGTTTACATGTTATACGGACAATACAGATGTAAAGTCAAGTATTTCCATGAGGTACCTTGTTCAACTTCAGTCGTTACTGTCTTATTAGTACTTGTTCATAGTATACACTGCATAATGATATGATCTTATTTGCGTTGTCTTTGTGTGTGTCTTCTTTGCGTCGTGTTACTGTGTGTACGGCCGTGGCCGATTTCTCGATGCCATCCTATAGATTTACCACGAGCACATCTCCGCGCGCGAAAGCTTGCGCGCGCATCCGGGTCTAGTCTATTCGGTTTTTTAGGGGCGGCCGGTAGTGAAGTGCAGCTAGCAGGTGTCAGTGGCAAATTAAGGTTCGAGACGGAAATAATTATTAGAAAGGGGATTTCTTTTGCAATTGGTTCCTTGGGGCCCCCTTAACTATTCCAGAAGAATCCCAAAAAATCCAACGTGGGCAACACCCTTAATTTTTAAAAAAATTGCCGCCATCTTGCAGTTTTCAAAAAAATGCCATAAGTTAGGAATAAATAGTCCTATAGAGGTGCTTTTGGTGTCAACATTTTTCGTTTTCAATGAAGAACTCATGTTTGCAAGGAAAAAATGAAAATTGTCAGTTTATTTACGTTTAATTACAAAATAGTACCTAAACACGTTAAAAAGCGTAAGCAAAAAAGTGTCATGCTTTCCCTTTTAAATATAGGATTTGTCTAGATATTTAACTCATTTTAAGATAAAAGACACTTGCGGCAGCGAATGTACATTTCAAAATGTAAAAAAAAATTATTTCACCCGACTTCGTTGTACTAAATCCTTTAAATGAGGTAGTACGTCGCTGTTGCGCTTTGGCACGCGGTGGTCCTGCTCGGTCTCATATTCGTCTTCTTCGTCGTAATCCGGGATATTCCTGTTGAGGCAAGACTCCTCAGCACACCCGCTGCACATAGTGGTGCATTTTAACCCGCTTCGTCTGCATTCACAGATACGGGAGCAGTCTACCTTGCACCCACAGCAAATCAGGTGTAGTAGCATTTCCAGTGCCGGATATGTGGATGGAACACGAATATATTTTTCCTGTTCGACGGTCCAGCCCCAATCTCTCGGTTCAACGACGTTCCTCCTCCAAGCCTGGACCTGGTGATACACGCGTAGACTGTGCTGGCGGGCGGCAGCTTACGTAGGAGGGAGGCTGGTGAGGTTCATCACGTCACGAAGACCAGTGTTGATTGTGGTGGGGTTTGATGGTTGCAGATTGACGAAAGGCAAAGGTACCACAGCTGACATTTGGTAGGATCTCTTCCCCGAGGCAATCTCCATAAAACCACTCTATCCGCGTTGAGGTTCGTCTGGTGACTTCGGACCCGCCATCGAAATCCATTGGTATTTCGTCCCAATATCAGCATCCATTGGGCGCAACTTAACGGGCAGCGTCGCGCAAAAGGTTCTCGGTTTTATACCTGCTACCGGGAGGTATTGTGTTCAGTGTGAGCTTCGACGTCGAAGGCGAAGCTACGTCCGTTTCTTTCACGCTCTCTCGGCTTGTTCGTGGTGACACTTCATACTGCCGCAGGGTGGGTTTGAGTCAGCCGAGTTGAGAGAGGCTGGCATCCTATTGATAGTCCTTCTAATGGCTTTACTACCCCGCCAGACACTGTGACGAACCGTTTCTTGAAACTAGCCACTTGCGAATACAATACGAAACATGATGTTTACAACGCTTTCTGTGGCATGCTCTCTCTCAACTCAGGAAGAGAACTGTACTGACTGGTAGAGCCCTGCGCAGTATCCGGCTTGGGCACTGATAATATTATTTTGGCGGGTTCGTGCCTACGATTATAGACTATAATCAAATCGGACATTTTCGGGCTTTTATAATATGTTGTCTATTTTGTCTTGTTGGCAGTTGAGCGGGCTAATATTGGCAGGTGACCGGGCTGATACGGGTCAATTTACCTTCACCCGGGCTCGAGCCATGCCCGGTTTTTGATTAGATTACTCACTAAGGGCCCCGGGTCAGGCAGGGCTCGCCATTATGCCGGGGCCGGGGCTTTAGAAGTAGGTCCGTGCAGGCCTCCACAGCATCGGTTCTGGCTTGGCTTTTAGTCCAAGCAACGAACAGTTGGACCCGGAACTAATTGGTACAGAATTTTTTTTTGATCAGAAGTTTTTACTTATGTGTACCTACTTGCGCATAAGAAACTTAACTGCTGTTCGATACCCTTAATTAGCATAATTAATTGAAATGTTAAAACTAATTAATGCTCATGTTATGGTTATTTTTGAAGATTTTTGAGAAGTTATATTTTCACCACATCAAACAATCTATTTTGAAATTTAAAAAATTACTTAAAACAATATAAGTATTCCCGTAGTCATTAATGAATTACTATTAATTATAATAGCAATTTCAATTAAATGCTTCCCGTGTAAAGTTGGTGCGATTAAATATAGTTTTGTCAGTTTTAAATATAAGAATAACAACATACAAAACTAGTGCAGTTACTTTACTGCAATCAAAATATCATTTGTATGATAAATCAGCATAATTAATAATTATTTCATTAAAACTGATATAGTTACATATTTGAACATAGACGAAAATGGGTATAAAAAGAAAGCTGCTGATACGCTGATTTTAAAATCGGTACTCTCAGAGTCATTCAAACACATTTCCCAAGTTTTTTTGGGGGGTAAAAAGAAGGAGGGGGAGGGGGGATAAATAAGGAATGTCGTCAAACGTATCAAAATCAAACGAAAGCTAAATACGTTTTGTGTAGCTAGTACAAATATTTTTAGAATGATAAAAAACAATCTACCCTAGTGTTTGGCTAAAGGGGGGGGGGGGGGGGTTAAAGAGCGTCCTCCATAAGTCAATTTTGGGTCAGATTTGACACTCATTGAGTCTTTGATGTTAATAAGATTAACGCAATTGTTTTGTGATTGATAGATAGGATTTACTGCATCGTATATATTGGCTTAGACTCGATAGTCTAGCTTCTAAAACCTTTGTGTAATAACATAATGTAAAGGACATCAGATGCAAATATCATAAGACCAAGCATTTGATAGCTACGATAGAGAGCAATCACCAAAAGACGTCACATATTTGAAAGGGAATGGTGGTAACAGATAGAATACAATCAAGTATACGAGTAAAATATGTGATTGTTAGTCAATATAAAACAAAGAACAACTCTCAATAGAATGATCAAAAAAAATGAAGATTCACTAAGCTTTTTACATCACAGTACTTTAAGCTCAAGATAACGCCGATGTGTTAATTGTTATTACAACAATAAAGTCAACTAACCATGAAAACAGCACCCTCACTAGTGATGATTCAGATTTGCTAGTAATTGTATGTATTTCTTCAATCACGAAAATCCTGTTTATGATTTTATCTTGAAATCGGAGTTGAAAGCTGGGTGCCACCAAACAGAAAATATGGAATATGCGTTACTTAAAAAACAAGCTGGGTTAATAATTCATTCGCGTAATAAGTGGAAGTGACACTACTTCAAGAATGTGTAGAATGGATTAACCTTTGCTATTCAAGACATTTGCATAAGATTTTTTTTAAATTCACATATTTCCAATAATCCCACATCTCCTAACACAGAGATTCTTGAAAGCAGTAAAAAAGCAATTGGCCTGTTGGAAAATGGTAAGCCATGACAGAAGTTTACACATAAATTAATAACTGCTAAAACAGTATTCAGCGTGAGACTCGACCACTTATATCATTAGCGTCTCTTTATCACATTGTGAGTGTATTATTATTAAACTTTTGGCTTGTTGAAGTTTAGATGTGCTCTGCTCTATCAAAAAACAATTTTTTCTGTACCAACTGACAAGCCACCAGTCCCACTACATATTTGTTCAAATTCTACGATGTAATTGTAAAGTGGTCTGCTCTAAATTACGATGCAACTTCAAGAAGCTGCATCCGTTCTAAACGCCTGTTCGTTGGTGTTTGAAAATTATTAATATGTCGTTAGTTGATGACCCATTGTCGTAGCCATCAAATACTACAGTAATTGTAATATGATATTTGCTTTTCATGCTCTTCACATACTATAACCCTTCATAAGATATGTCTCTGGACCAAGGTATGCGATGCGTCTAATTTACAGTGGCGTAACTAGCACTTGTTTTTTGGGGGGGCGAATACTTTTTAAACCAGAATAGATTATTGGTCGGGGTGACCATGTGTAAGAAGTATGAAAAAACAGCAGACTGATAAAGGCTGCTTCTGAGAGCCTGTTCATAGAGAATTATTTCTGTAAGATAGGTTGATATTATTTAGACACGAGTTCCTTACAAATATGTTATGATATCTATTAAACAGGGATAATTGCATAGCAAATAGTGACATTTCTCCCGGTCGCAACAGCGGGTGAAACCAATAATAAATTGCATTTTGCCCCCCCATGCCCCTTCTTGACCGAACTAAGGGGGGCGGCGACCCCCCTCGCCCCCCCGTAGTTACGCCTATGCGTCTAAATCATCCTCTGATGACTCTCGAAGGACACTCAAGAGTTGTTGGAAAAGCAGCAAATGATCAACTTCAATTGTATCTCCATCAACGTTCGCGGCTTTAATTTTTGTACGTGGTTGACAAGAAGTGAAACGTACTAATCTCGTTTACATAGGAATTAGTTGAGTTAATATATCGTTGTAATAATAAATGCAATCACTGTATTCGTCAAATAGTCATCAACTAAAACTTCGTTTGGTTACACTGGCACAATCTTTGCATTATACTGTTTTGCTTAGGTACTTAGTTAAAAAAACTACGTGGTAATGACAGTACCCATTTTGTTAAATTCTGATATTTGAGCCTGGAGTTTTATATCAGAGTAATCGGACCCCCTCTCTAAAAAGTGAAATCAGTGTAAAAAATCAGACGTAAAATTGGGAAATGAGAACACTTTTTACCGCCCCCCCCCCCTCCCCCACCCCCCCTCCCTCTATTAGCCCAACACTAGGGTAGGCTATATCGTATTTCATCACTCTAAAAGTATTTCTACTAATAACCACGTAATAGCTTTCGTTTGATACGTTTGAAGATATATTTTTCATTTATCCCCCCCCCCCCCCTCCCTTTCTTTCTGCCCCCCTATAAAAACTTTGGAAATGTGTTCGAATGACCCTGAGAGTACCAATAATTAAATCGACGTATCAGAAGCTTTCTTTTGATACCATATTGCATTACATATTGCATATGTTCAAATTTGTACAAATGTCAGTTATTAACGTGATAATTAATTATTATTTATGCTGATTTATCATATAAATAATATTTTGATTGCAGTAAAGTTTCTACACATGTTTTGCATGTTAATATTCTTATATTTAAAACTGTCAAAACAATATTCAATAGTACCAATTTTACACGGGAAGCATTTAATTGAAATTGTTTTTATAATTAATGATAATTAATTAATGATTACCGGAGTACTTATATTGATGTAAGTAATTTTTAAAATAACAAAATTAATTGCTTGATGTGGTAAAAATATAAATAACCAATAATCTTCAAAAATAATCAATATGAGCATTAATTAATTTTTACATTTTAATTAATTACGTTAATTAGGGGTGTCGGACAGAAGTAAAGTTTCTAATGTGCATGTAGGTATACATAAGTTACAACTTCTGATCAAAAAAATTATGTACCAATTAGTTCCGGGTCAAGCCTATTTATACGGTGCGTATCTTGCTTGGTCTGTCTGCAAAGCAACTGTTATAGAATGGATGGGTTGACCAGGAAGTCTGTCTGTTGTTATTGTGCGGTATGACAAAACATCCTCGCATAGACTAGTGTATGCCTCGAGGACACACCTTCCTACCCCTACGTCTGGCATGCCATTCCACCACCTGCCAGTGATGCCTCTCGCTCGAATCTTGTCTCCCGCTCCGCTCCCGGAGTTGAGCTTCATGAAACTGCCACCGCGTGGAGACACTCTCCACTCCGTTACGCACAGTTACGCACAAACAGTTGCCACTCGTTTTAAAAAAGACTAAATAAGTTATCACCATAGAAAACATGTTATAGCCCGAAGAACTCACTCGCCTACATTTGTTATGTTTTGCAACTCTGTACATTCAAAAATATTGAACCTGTCTTCAGAAAACTAAAATGGACCGAACACACCGTACAATTTAAGTGACGACACGTTAAACATGGATTTTTGAAACGAAAAACTATAATATTCATAAGAAAGGGCATTAAGATCTCTGAAGAATGATCATATTGTCGGCCACATACCATTTCTTTGGAGCACAAAAAAAAATGGTAAACACGAAGTTGTGCTGGCGCATCGCTGGTCTCCGCGCGCGACTCGCACAGCCTTAAGAGAAAGGACGTCTTCCACGACCACGTGATACAGACCACTGTTTATTGGCCAGTCGTGACTGACGATCGGGATGAAGCCAAACTTTCCGACAAGAGTTTCCCCCGGATGAAGCTTCGGTCTTGGAACTCGCGAAGTTGTTTGGACGACTGAAGCAGGCGTTACACTGCACTCTTCCCATCACATGAAAAGTTCCGTGCCCATCCACAGTTCGAGTATTATGATCGGCATTATCACAGTTTTTATGATATCGTGCATCGGCAGCAATCAGGTCAATGGAGGTATTGATGCGATCTAGAACTATTTCCGCCCACTTGTCACATCTCCTTGAACACGCCATTCGAATACTGGACATTTTTGATAAAACCGCCACGGCGCAAATTTTTGAGTTGCGATTAGGGTGCTTTGTTGTCAGCATTTTTATCAACCTTCTCCCCGCAAAAGAGACAGCACGTTTGAGTCAAAGGATTGTACAGCACGTCTTAGGAGGGGTTTTGATGAATTTGATCTTTCACTTGGTGCCACTGAAACTTGATTTGGGTGTCTTGTAAAAGCTTTCCTACACTTTACGTAAACTCACACACTACAGACACCCTCAATTTTTTCCGCAATTCCATCTTTTCTCTGTACACTAAGTTCTCTAATATTATCTAAACCCCTTACCACGTTGACACTATCAACTCCTACCACTCCATCACAGCAGAAAATGCACTTTTCGTCCATCTTCCTTCCACCTTTCCCCCACGTTCATAACACAACCCCCACTCTCAATACCATAGCCCATCCACACCACCTCCTGTAAATAAAACTAGGAAACGCTCTGTTTGACGCGTTGATAAGCGAGCGCGTCAATATCTACGAACTTTCTGGCGAAAAGATCTCAAAGCTTATAAAAACAACAATATACAACAATTCAAGAATGCGGATTGCAAACATTTTTCTAATTTCCATAGCTATCATACTTCCCGACATTATTGAATGCAGTGCAATGAGCGTTGCTAAGAATTTTCGTTGTCATTTTGTCAAGTGGTTTCGCCGTGGTCCGCCACCGTTACTAACAGTTATAGTTAATCAGTTATCTGTGTTGACAGCAATTGAAATGTAATTTCTGCCTCTAATACGCATTCGATCGCGTTTAAATTAGTATATTCGTGACTGAGCGAACATTTACTATAAGAAAGCCACCTCATATTTTGCTGTTACTGTGTTTCAGAAATATATTTTCGAGAAACTTTTGTGTAACTTTGCCAATATTTATCACATCGCCATAAAATGAACATATTCGTGATTGGAAAAAACTTAAGAGAAATATGGTTATCTCACATTTTGCCGTTATTTTGTTTCAGAAAAATATTTTGCAGTAACTATGGTGTAACTTTGTAACTTTTGGAACGATTTTGCCTCAAAACTATACACCTTTAATCCACAACGAGGCTTGTGGGTGGTCCAAATTTCAAGTTGATCGGATATTCCGTTCGACCGCTATCGTCAGACATAAAAGAAAACAAAAAAAAAACGAAGTGCCATAAAGGTCTAATGGAGACGCTCGCTTCGCTAGCAATGATTGTTGGTGTGCAATTACATTTCTTACCAACTAGGAAAACGCTCTGTTTGACGCGTTGATAAGCGAGC
Organism: Isoperla grammatica; assembly: GCA_945910005.1. Taxonomy (NCBI): domain Eukaryota; kingdom Metazoa; phylum Arthropoda; class Insecta; order Plecoptera; family Perlodidae; genus Isoperla; species Isoperla grammatica. The sequence goes on along the minus strand of CAMDTW010000017.1, from coordinate 30,360 downwards.
GCGACCATATCTACGAACGTTCTCGCGAAAAGATCTCAAAGCTAATAAAAACAACAATTAACAACAATTCAAGAATGTGCATTTCAAATTTGTTTCTAATTTCCATAGCTATTATACTTCCCGATATTGTTGAATGCAGTGCAATTTGCGTTGCTAAGAATTTTCGTTGTCTGTCTAGTGTTTTCGCGGTGGTCCGCCACCGTTACTAACAGTTATTTAGTGTAACTTTGTAACTTTTCGAACGATTTTGCCTCAAAACTATACACCTTCAATCTACATCGAGGCTTGTGGATGGTCCAAATTTCAAGTTGATCGGATTTTCCGTTCGACCGCTATCGACAGAAATAAAAACAAAACAGAAAACAAACAGCATGAAGTGCCATAAGAGTCTCATGGAGACGCTCGCTTAATTAAAAACACGTGAAACAAAGGAACAAGCTGAATCTTCCATTGGCCACTAACTAGGAAAACGCTCTGTTTGACGCGTTGATAAGCGAGCGCGTCAATATCTACGAACTTTCTGGCGAAAAGATTTCAATGCTAATACAAACAACAATTAACAACAGTTCAAGAATGCGCATTGCAAAAATGTTTCTAATTTCCATAGCTATTATACTTCCCGACATTGTTGGATGCAGTGCAATGTGCGTTGCTAAGAATTTTCGTGGTCATGTTTTCGCCGCGGTCCGCCACCGTTACTAACAGTTATTGACAGCAATAGAAATGTAATTTCTGCCTCTTATACGTATCGGATCGCGTTTACGTTAGTATATTCGTAACCGGACAAAAATTTACTATAACATAGCCACCTCACATTTTGCCGTAACTGTGTTTCAAAAATATATTTTCGAGTAACTTTTGTGTAACTTTGCCAATATTTATCAAATCGCCATTACATTAACATATTCGTAACCGGAAAAATCTGTAAAAAAATCTGGCTATCTCACATTTTGCCGCCATTTTGTTTCAGAAAAATATTTTGCAGTAACTATGGTGTAACTTTGTTACTTTTCAAACGATTTTGCCTCAAAACTATACACCTTCAATCCACATTGAGTCTTGTGGATGGTCCAAATTTCAAGTTGATCGGACTTTCCGTTCGACCGCTATCGACGGACATAAAAACAAAAAAAAACAAAAACAAAAAAACAAACAAACAAAAAAAAACAGAACGAAGTGCCATAAGAGTCAAGTGGAAACGCTCGCTTCGCTCGCTTAATAAAACACACCGCGGTGATATACTTATTCTCTTCTCTTGCGCAGGTAGGCGTCACCACACGCATTTTGGTGTAAACTACATCTTTTTGTAACAGACAGTTCCTAAGTTATGGCATTTTTTTTTAAACTGGAACTTGGCGGGGATTTTTCAAAATTTAAGGGTGTTGCCCACGTAGGATTTTTGGGGATTTTTCTGGAGATGTAAAGGGAACCCCAAGGAACCTATTTTTAAAGAAATCCCCTTTCTAATAATTATTTCCGTCTCGAACCGAGTTTCGGTTTTATTTGCCTATACTATATCGGCAGTGGTCGGGAACACATCTCTCCTGCGCGCTTACGGCAGAGCTATACGGCCGGCCGTAGCCAGCAGGCTACGGCAAACTACGTTCAGCCAATATTCAACTCATGGTTTCAAGATAATCAATACGCGCATCAACATTGAATCACATAAATACTTTTGTCTAACCTTCCTCTACCCGATGATGTGCACTTTATTTGTCAAACATTAAAAGTTAATAAAATAATACCATTAAAGCAGAGCATTGTTGTGGAACCCTTTTCGAAGATTTCTACGTTTTTTACGATCGCAATTTATATGGTTTACAAGAAACCTGTCACAAATATAAAACTATCGTCGTCAAGGTATAACTGTCATCTTTCTTGTGCCGCTTATAATATTGCTCTAGCTTGAATAGTTTCGGAAATAATGCAATGTAAGTGAAGCCATGTTTTGCCGCTACCGTTCACGCGCCGAGCGCGAGGAGCACGCGTTTATGCGCTATCACCTGCATTCCAGTCGACTTTGACTCGCCCGTTTTGGCCAAGGGAGATGTGGTGTATAGTAATTCTACTCTATGGACAATGGAAAACCACGAAAACCATGTCAGGATGGATGTTGTCTCGAAGGATTCACTCTCATAAGTTCAAACTAGTTCTAAATGTTCTTCGGTATGTAATAAATGTTCACGCCATGTTCTGTCAAAATTATTTTCTATAACAGCTGTTAAAGTTCGTTTTATTGTTTCGAAAAGTCAATGCACTCAGTCGATACACTTCCCAGTTTGATCGAAAGTCCACCATTATTTCCCTTCAACGTCCTTGATACGAGTCCTCTCGCTATTCCTCTGGTGAGGTCTCGTCGAACTCCAGAAACGGGCGCACTGTTAGCGGCAAATTTGTGGACTGCCATCTCGTAAATTTCCAATTACTTCTCAGATTTCAAAGACGAAAAGTCTTCTCAATTCTGAAAAGATTTAAAAGTGCTTACGTACAACAGCTAATACATCTAACTTTATTCATATTATAATCTTGGTAAATTATGATTTGTAATACGTGAAAATGGCATTTTATTGTCATTTTATAGCGTTTTGTTGCATCTATTTTTTTAACTAGGTGAAAACACTTGAGAGTGAAGTTTTCTAAAATTTTGATTTTTAAATCATGTCATACTATTAAGATTAAAATTAAAGACTGAGTGCATTGACTTTTCGAAACAACAAAACGAACTTTAACAGCTGTTATAGAAAATAATTTTGACAGAACAAAATTGCTATTATCATAAACAAAGTATAATTACTATGTTAAAATATATAATATAATAAGAACAGAAAAACCCTAGTTTCTACTGAAAAATAGCGCTTTGTAGCATCTATACACAAAACGCTAAATTCACGTATCTCTAATTATGAGTAATGAATAATATGAACTAATCCTACGCCCATATTGACCTAATTTGACTGCCAAAATTATCTACCTGCATTTGTTCCAGTGTTAAACAAAACGGAGTCCCGACTATCTCGGAAAAACCACTTAAAACTAAATTAAACTATTATTTATTTGAATATAAATTTAAACTAGTACTTCCCTTCAATTTCCCTCGTTGAAGACATCTTATGGAACACCCCTATGTCAAAAACTGGGACCGATTGTTCCTTCTTTCATGGAAAATACATTTTTAATAAGGAGCAAATTGTTACGTGACTCTTAGACCCGGTTCACACAGGGTTTTTTTTTATTTATTTTGATTGTTATTACTATTATAACTTTTATTATTATTATTATTATTATTATTATTATTATTATTATTATTATTATTTTTATTATTATTTTATTGAATGTATCACAATCATACAATCTCGGCCAAAACCGGCGTAAACATGTTATACGGACGTAATGTCAAGTATTTCCATGTGTCTACCTTATTTAACTTCACTAATCACATGTTACTAGTTTAAACAGTCATCAATCTCGGTCAAAGACAGTGTTTACATGTTGTACGGACAATACAGATGTAATGTCAAGTATTTCCATGAGGTACCTTGTTCAACTTCAGTCGTTATACTGTCTTATTAGTACTTGTTCATAGTATACACTGCATAATGATATGATCTTATTTGCGTTGTCTTCGTGTGTGTCTTCTTTGCGTTGTGTTACTGTGTGTACGGTCGTAGCCGATTTCTCGAAGCCATCCTAGTAATTCTACTCTATGGACAATGGAAAACCACGAAAACCATGTCAGGATGGATGTTGTCTCGAAGGATTCACTCTCATAAGTTTAAACTAGCTCTAAATGTTCTTCGGTATGTTAATGTTCACATTATGTTCTGTCAAAATTATTTTCTATGACAGCTGTCAAAGTTCGTTTTGTTGTTTCGAAAAATCAATGCACTCAGTCGATACACTTCCCAGTTTGATCGAAAGTCCACTGTTATTTCCCTTCAAAGTCCTTGATACGAGTCTTCTCGCGATTCCCCTGGTGGGGTCTCGTCGAACTCCAGAACCGCGCGCGCTGTTTGCGACAAATTTGTGGACTGCCATCCCGTAAATTTCCATTCCAATTACTTCTCAGATTTCAAAGACGAAAAGTCCTCTCAATTCTGAAAAGATTGAAAAGTGCTTACGAACAACAGCTAATACATGTAACTGTATTCATAAAATCTTGGTAAATTATGTGTAAAGAATAATATGAACTAAATCTACGCCCATATTGACCTAATTTGTCTGCCAAAATTATCTACCTTCATTTGTTCCTATGTTAAACAAAACGGAGTCCCGACTATCTCGGAACAACTACTTAAAACTAAATTAAACTGTTATTTATTTGAATATAAATGCAAACTAGTACTTGCCTTCAATTTCCCTCGTAGTAGACATCTTACGGAACACCCCTATGTCGAAAAACTGGGACCGATTCTGCCTTCTATCATGGAAATTACATTTTTAATAAGGAGCAAATTTTTACGTGACTCTTAGACCCGGTTCACACAGGTTCAGGTTATTATTATTATTATTATTATTATTATTATTATTATTATGATTATTATTATTATTATTATTATTATTATTATTATTATTATTATTATTATTATTATTATTATTATTATTATTATTATTATTATTATTATTATTATTTTTATTATTATTATTTTTATTATTATTATTATTATTATTATTATTATTATTATTATTTTATCGTTGCAATACATACAAACTCGGTCAAAACCGGCATAAACATGTTGTACGGACACAAATGTCAAGTATTTCCATGTGTTTACCTTATTAAAATCTACTTAGAACTACTTAATATATCTTCTTCTTCTACTTCTTCTTCTTCTTCTTCTTCTTCTTCTTCTTCTTCTTCTTCTTCTTCTTCTTCTTCTGCTTCTCAAATGCCCACATTTGGCTATACTACTTAATATATCATTGTCCACATAATTTTTTCCAAACCGAACTGTGGATGCTATGTACGGTCGTGGCCGATTTGTACTCATCCCAGCATTCGCTCTTTGTACGGTGGAAACCACGAAAACCACCATCGGGATGGAGAACTTCTTGAAGTCTTCATTCTTCTTAGTTAACAAATTTTCGCACTATCCTACACTTGTTCAAAATAATTGCTTTTTGCATCTCGATGTATATGTTCGGTTGGAGACCAATTAGTTTAATACTGTCATGGAGTTTACGTGGAACAATGCCATTTGCTGATATAATAAACGGTATAACAGTTACATTATTCTGCTTCCACAACCTTTTTATTTCAATAGATTATTCCTTATATCTGTTTATCTTTTCCCGCCAAGTTGTCTCTACATTGTGGCATAAAGGGACGGCAACATCAATTAAAATCGTTTCTTGTTTCTTCTTGTCAATAAATATAATATCCGGTCTATTGTGATGTATGGTTTGGTCTGTAATAACTGCCCGGTCGTTATATAATTTGTAGTCTTTACTATCTAATACCTTTTCAGGCTTGTATTTGTAATACGCAGTGGCTGTGTTTATAAGTTTATACTTCATGGCTAATTTTTGATGTACAATGTTTGCAACTTGGTTATGCCTATAAAGATAATCTGTTTGACAAAGCATTTTGCACCCAGATACGATATGTTCAATTGTTTCGCCGTTCAAATTACATTTTCTATACATTTATCTTCCACTGTGACGTCTTTCAGTATGTACTTTTGTAATTGTTAGTCTTGATTACTTTATCTTGAATAGCGATCATAAATCCCTCTGTTTCGCTGAAAATGTCCCCGGACGTTAACCATTTGTTCGATGCTACCCTATCGACGCTATCCTTAAGAAGTTCTTTATAATGTCTGCTATGTAACGTCTTTTCTGATATTCTGATCTCTTTTGATGTGTCAGAATTTAGTTTTTGAAGCAAGTTTAAATTTCCGTCATTTAAATTGAGGGGAGAAAGCGACTTGTCTGCCGATACTATAGCTCTATGAAGTTGTGAATGTGGGCATTTTGTATAAAAGTACTTTCTCAGAATTTCAATTTGTTTATAATATAAATTGTTTAAATCAATCAAGCCTCTTCCCCCTTTTTCTCTAGGTAGAGTCACTCGTTCTATTGCTGACTTAGGGTGATGACTTCTGTATTTGGTGAATGTTGTGCGGGTGAGAATTTCTAGGGCATGAAGTTCTGTCTGTGTCCAGTTTATTATTATTATTATTATTATTATTATTATTATTATTATTATTATTATTTTTATTATTATTATTATTATTATTATTATTATTATTATTATTATTATTATTATTATTATTATTATTATTATTATTATTATTATTATTATTATTATTATTATTATTATTTTATTGTTGCAATACATACAAACTCGGTCAAAACCGGCATAAACATGTTGTACGGACACAAATGTCAAGTATTTCCATGTGTGATCTTATTAAAACCTACTTAGAACTACTTAATATATCATTGTCCACATTATTTTTTCAAAACCGAACTGTGGATGCTATGTACGGTCGTGGCCGATTTGTACTCATCCCAGCATTCGCTCTTCGTACGGTAGAAACCACGAAAACCACCATCGGGATGGAGAACTTCTTAAAGTCTTATATTTTCATAGTACAAAAATTGTCGCACTATCCTACACGTGTTCAAAATTATTGCTTTTTGCATCTCGATGTATATGTTCGGTTGGAGACAAATAAGTTTGATACTAACATGGAGTTTACGTGGAACAATACCACTTGCTGATATAATTAACGGTACAATAGTTACATTATTCTGCTTCCACAACCTTTTTATTTCAATAGATAACTCCTTTTATCGGTTTATCTTTTTTGTCGCCAAGTTGTCTCTACATTGTGGCATAATGGGACAGCAACATCAATTAAAATCGTTTCTTGTTTCTTCTTGTCAATAAATATAATATTCGGTCTATTGTGATGTATGGTTTGGTCCGTTATAACTGCCATGTCGTAATATAATTTGTAGTCTTTACTATCTAATACCTTTTCAGGCTTGTATTTGTAATACGCAGTGGTGTGTTTATAAGTTTATACTTTATGGCTTATTTTTGATGTATAATGTTTGCAACTTGGTTATGCCTATAAAGATAGTCTGTTTGACAAAGCATTTTGCACCCAGATACGATATGTTCAATTGTTTCGCCGTTCATATTACATTTTCTACATTTATCATCCACTGTGACGTCTTTCAGTATGTATTTTTTGTAATTGTTAGTCTTGATTACTTTATCTTGAATAGCGATCATAAATCCCTCTGTTTCGCTCAAATTTCTTCAGACGTTAACCATTTGTTCAATGCTACCCTATCGACGCTATCCTGAAGAAGTTCTTTATAATATCTGCTATGTAACGTCTTTTCTGATATTCTGATCTCTTTTGCTGTGTCAGAATGTAGTTTTTGAAGCAAGTTTAAATTTCTGTCATTTAAATTAAGGGGAGAAAGCGACTTGTCTGCCGATACTATAGCTCTATGAAGTTGTGAATGTGGGCATTTTGTATAAAAGTACTTTCTCAGAATTTCAATTTGTTTATAATATAAATTGTTTAAATCAATCAAGCCTCTTCCCTCTTTTTCTCTTTAAAGAGTCAATCTTTCTATTGCTGACTTAGGGTGATGACTTCTGTATTTGGTGAATGTTGTGCGGGTGAGAATGTCTAGGGCATGAAGTTCTGCCTGTGTCCAATTAATAATTCCAAACGAATATGTAAGTACCGGTATAGTATAAGTGTTAATTGCTTTAATCTTGTTTTTACCATTTAGTTGTGTTTTTAAAATGGATCCTATTCGTTTCTTGTATGCAGAAATTAATTTACTTTCCATCAGTTTATGATCAATTCGTTTAGCTTGCGCAAATCCTAGATATTTGTATATGTCTTCTTCGTCCATTACTCCAATTCGGCTGTCTTCGTCGATTTCGGACTCTTCTAATTTCGTTATCTTTCCTTTGATGACATGAAGTTACTAACATTTATCAATTCCAAAATCCATACATATATCTCTACTGAATTCTCAAGTTACGTTTAGTAAATTCGTCATGTGTGTCGCATTTAGAGCATATAGCTTGAGATCGTCCATGTAGAATAGATGAGAAAGTGTGTGGCAAACCGTATTACCATCCTTTATCTTGAAATCATGTGTAGATTTGTTAAGAATGTGAGATAATGGATTTAATAAAAGACAAAACCATAACGCACTAAACGAGTCACCTTGAAAAATACCTTGTCGGATGTTAACTGGGTCAGTACTTATCTGCTCTTTGCCTACGTTTAACTTTAATGTGGTTTTCCAACTCTTATCGCTGTCCGCAAAAAGTTTTCTATCAGTGGGTTTACTTTATAAATTTCCAGTATCGGTATTAGCCACGAATGTGGTGACGAATCATACGCTTTCTTGTAATCAATATAGCTAACGTGAATGTTTCTCTTCTTGTTGAATGCTTGGTTCATTACAACAGAATCTATAATTAATTGTTCCTTACACCCTTGCGACAATTTACGACATCCCTTTTTGTCTTCAGCAAATATAATATTGTGTTCTTCGCAGTGACTAAATATTTTATTTGTTATGCACGATGTCAAGATTTTGTATATCGTTGGTAAGCATGTAATTGGTCTATACTTACTTGGATTTTTGGTGTCATTATCTTTTGGTTTAAGAAATGTTATTCCTTCAGTAAAGAAATCTGGTAAATCCTTGTCTCCTAATATAAATTCATAAAGACATTAAGCAATCTGGGTGTGCATGTTTGAAAACTTCTTGTACCAAAAATTTTGAATGTTATCATTACCGGGTGCTTTCCAATTATGAGTATTTCGTATCGTTGTTTTTATATCGTTTACACTGATGCCATCAAATGTCATTTCTTCGATATCACCCATTGCCTCACTTTCATCTTGAATCAATGTTGCATTGTGATTGTGCATTAATGGGTTACTCCATATCCCACCCCAAAACTGCTCAATCTCTGTCTTCGATGGTAAACCATTTCCTACTATTTCTTCTTTATTGTTAATTTTCTGATAGAATTCTTTTTCTTTTTCTTTAAACATTTCGTTTTGTTCTTTTCTATCACTACACTCTTTATACCTTCGTAATCTTTTGGCTAATGCACTAACTTTTTGCTTTAGAGTATCCAAATATTCGTTTGTAGCCTCGTTCGGTGTTTCATGTATAGTATGGATTTTGAACCTTTCAAATATGTTTTGGCAGTATTGTAATATCTTTTTAGATCTATTACCCATCCTGAATTGTTCTAATCTCCCAATATCTCTCCTTAACTCGTTGATCCGTTTGACTAATCTCCGTTCCCATTTTGGAGTCTTATTTGTTTTCATGTTCTGAGAATGTACCAATTTTATTTTTAATCCTAATTGTCTGACCACTGCTATGGCTCCATAATATATTGCTGCATGCACTTTCTCAAACGACAATTCTTTCTTCGCGTAATCTTACCATGTATGTGCGTTCATTACGTGCATTACTATGTCCATTTGCTTAGACTGTTTAGGTTTAGAAATTCTTGGTATCTTGTTCGGTTCTATAAGTGCAAATTCTGACAAAGCATTTTCAAAAGCTAAAGGTTATATGTCCTTTAACTCGTCTATCTCTTGTAAGTTCCCTCTTGTATCCCCTTCTTGTTCAATGTTATTTATAGGTGGGTGTTGTTGATCTACCTCTTGTGTGTTCTGATCTTCTGGTCCTTCAGGTAGATCTACTTGTTCCATTAATTCTTGTCGTAGATGATCATTGTTTCTTGATGCTTCCATGATGTGCTCCTCATTCGCCAAATCCTCTGTTTTTACTTGATCCGTTTGTAGCTCTTCCTCTACTTCATGTCTTATTACGTTTTATAGATTAAATGGTAGCATACCATTACTTACAATTATTCTCCTTTGGTCTGCTACTCTTTGTTCGGTTACATCTACTAACGGGTATTCACGTGTAAAAGCTCGGTGCAGTTCTTGTCGAAATCCAACTAATCTAGTTTCTAATAACGTAATTCTATAATAGTGGCGCATCACACAAATGTTCATGTTTTCTGTCCATTTAATACGCTGCCTCACTCTTCCAGATTTGGTGGTCTGTTGCGATTACACATCAGAATCATCCATAATCTGTTTGTTTATGTACTTAATGTCAAAATGTTCATTCCTGTTAACCTAAGTTCTTTGTCACAGAAAGTTAATATTGTTTTTCAAAGAAATCAAAGCACTTAATGTCACACTTTTCTTTACACTCACAACTTGGCCGTGCCCCGTCAGTAAATCAAGGTCTACTTGATCTCCGCCTGGCGGAGGCTCGTCGAACTCCCCAACTTGGGAGTTCGACGAGCCTCCGCTAGGCGGAGATCAAGTAGACCTTGCAGTAAATAACACACGCAATTACAAGGCGCTGAGTTGGAGTTGAATGACAGTTTCAATTTTCACAGATTCCGAAGGCGAAATCTTCTTAATTCTGGAAACAAATTAAAAGTGCTTACATACAACCGTAAAATATATATCTAATTACAATATATTCGAACAAATTATAAATATGAGACCTTGACGTGTCCAGATCCAGCTTCAATCTGTCAAAATCAACACTAATTTCAACTGTTCATATGTTTCTCAAGCAAGGCCCTGGACTAAATGTAAGCCTACAAAATTAAACTACTATTTATATACAAAGTAATGGATACTGGTACTTCCCTTTATTTCTTCTTGTAGTAAATCACTCGTAGATCTCAATGCCGTTAAAATTGTTGGTTGATTTCAGCTTTTTCCCTTTGAAATGTGATACATTATCAGCAGCGACTCGGAACATGTAGACTTTTATTATCATTTTAATTATTGTTATTAATATTATTATTATTATTTTATTGAATGTATCGCAATCATACAATCTCAGTCAAAACCGGCGTTAACATGTTATACGGACGTAATGTCAAGTATTTTCATGTGTCTTCCTTATTAACTTCACTAATCACATGTTACTAGTTTAAACAGTCATCAATCTCGGTCAAATCCAGTGTTTACATGTTATGAGGACAATACAGATGTAATGTCAAGTATTTCCATGAGGTACCTTCTTCAACTTCAGTCGTTACTGTCTTCTTAGTACTTGTTCATAGGCCAGGGCCTAATTTAGTGCGCAGCTGGACACTGTTTGCGCAGTTGCCAAAGTCATTTGCGCAGCTGCAATTTTTGATTTGCGCAGTTAAGAATTCGTCTTTAAAAGAACTGAAAGAATAAAAAATATACTTTATTTTAAATTAATTTTTTAATCTTATAGGCCTGATACTAAATCCACAAGTATATTCCTCAATTTCTTAACGGCTATTTAACTTTGCATGTTTCCTGAGGAGGTAAGCGCTTGGTGAATCGCGGTAGTAAATCTAATAAAATGTATTGAAGACCATCTCAAACCATTTAAACACGTTCTTGAAAAAGGTATAAAAAAAATCCCCTGCAGGGCTAACCTGGGGCACCGCGCCCCCCAGACCCCCCTGAAAACAATCTCAAGCTATTTAAACACGTTCTTGAAAAAAGGTATAACAAAAAAATCCCCTGCGGGGCTTACCTGGGGGGCTGTGCCCCCCAGACCCCCCGGCGCCTGTGCCTCTAAAGACTTGTTTGTGCAGTTCCACTTTTTCCTTAAATTAGGCACTATTATTACTATTATTATTATTATTATTATTATTATTATTATTATTATTATTATTATTATTATTATTATTATTATTATTATTTTATTGTTGCAATACATACAAACTCGGTCAAAACCGGCATAAACATGTTGTACGGACACAAATGTCAAGTATTTCCATGTGTTTACCTTATTAAAATCTACTTAGAACTACTTAATATATCTTCTTCTTCTTTTTCTTCTTCTTCTTCTTCTTCTTCTTCTTCTTCTTCTTCTTCTTCTTCTGCTTCTCAAATGCCCACATTTGGCTATACTACTTAATATATCATTGTCCACATTATTTTTTCCAAACCGAACTGTGGATGCTATGTACGGTCGTGGCCGATTATGATTATTATTATTATTATTATTATTATTATTATTATGATTATTTTTATTATTATTATTATTATTATTATTATTATTATTATTATTATTATTATTATTATTATTATCATTATTATTATTATTACTATTATTATTATTTTTATTTTTATTATTATTATTATTATTATTATTATTATTATTATTATTATTATTATTATTATTATTATTATTATTATTATTATTATTATTATTATTATTATTATTATTTTTATTATTATTATTATTATTATTATTATTATTATTATTATTATTATTATTATTATTATTATTATAATTATTACTAAAAAAAAGTTAGAAAGGATGTGGAAATGCGAGGAGGGGACTGGAATGTAGTTGAGGTGGAAGAGTGGTGGCAGGATAAAAGAAGATGGAGAGGCTTATCTTCAATGCCGACCCAACGCAGAGTTGGACGTGGCAATAGATGATGATGACAATTATTATGATTATAATTATTATCAACCTCATTATTATCCTCGTTGTAATTGTTTTGTTTAGTTAAATTTCTTTTCCATTATATCTACAGTGCTAGGTTATAAAAAACAAATATTCTAGTAAGTATTCATCTCGCCCCCTCCCCCCTCCCCTCCCCCCACCCAGGAAAAACATCCCTATTTACTTTATTGTTTTTCTAATCTTGGCGAGTTACATCCATAATTCTGGAGCATTGTGATTATTTTCAATAAATTGTACAGTTTTTTCATCTTGTCGCTGTCGCATCCATCCACCCACTGCTGGATCCAGGCCGACACTGCCGCATGCGGCGTGATTGTGGGCCCGACAGGTCGCGACACGTCGCATGCCACACGGCCGCATGCTACATGACGCACCGTGTTGACTCAGTTGAGAACCGACTGCTGTGTGCGACAATGTCGCGTGTTGCATGTCGCGGCTGTCGCCCAAATGCTGCCTCAGTGGAAACCAGGCTTTAGAGGAACAACCAATCAGCAACAAATGACGCTTAGACTATTAGTCATTTATGAAAACGTGTCTTAGTTATTAAACCTTAAACATTTCTAGTAAAGTGTTTAAATAAGCGTAAGTCAATCATTATTTATCTAAGTTTCAACACAGTTTTAAGCATAAAATGTGATGTAGCATATTTTACATAATTTGAAAATTGCCACAATAGCAATAACTTTTGATACTGTGCTGGGTTTTTATCCCCCCTCCCCAAAACCAAACCCTGCGTGCGCCAATGCGTTAGGGCCAGTTTCGCTAAACTTTAAACTGGCGATTTTCTGTTAATCGGAGATCAAAAATAGCGCCAGGTAGAAGCCACGATGCAATTTGTATGTGATCGTTGTTGAAACCATGGTTACCAATCCATGATTAGTAAATCGGCCGATTAAAAAGTTTGCTGAATTCGGACCTTAGTCATGTATGTCATATAGGACATAAGCCGATTTGTCGCTAGAGTGACCCAGTGTACCTATTCTACCCGGGTACCAAACGGTGAAGCATATTGGAAGAAAAGGGATAAGTGGGGGGAATTACGTTTTTTAAGGAATAGGCGGGACAAAGACAAATGGGAGAACATATAATTTGTTTGCCTCCAACGAACGGCATCTTCGCCACTGGTTCAAATTCTTTCCCGGTCCCAGACGGGGTTTATGGAACTACATAAGTAAACACTATGTTGGCACTATTGCATCAGCATGAGAGTAGTTAGCTTGGGACAAGTCCGTCACTATTTTTCCTCCACGTTTCAGCCAAACCAGCCGCGCCAGTTCTCAAAGTCGAGGAAGGAAACCCCTTCGAAGCCTGGTGCCATGTGGACGGAGGACGCCCGGTGCCAAACATCACGTGGTACGTCGGCAACAAGGTGGTGCGCGACGACCGGGTGGACGATAAGCCGTCGAGTATCGAGGACGAGTGGAAGTGGCCGTGGGACGTACAAACGCACATGCAGAGACTGGTGTATGTGCCACAGCCGGGGGACGAAGCCAGGTTGCTGAAATGCGTAGTGACCCACGTGGCTCTCGAGAAACCGTTAGAGGTGACCGCTTCCATCGCTCGGAGCGATCTTGGGGATCGGGTCGGTGGTCCCGGTGAGTGACGTACCTGTATATCTGTCAGTAGTGTCAATGGTAAATTTAATCATCTGCTTTCTGTCCCAATCTTTCCCATGATATGCAAATAGTGCATCATTGCTATATACAAGGCGGTGATTTTGTTTACTGAACAATTGTTTCGGTAGCTCCCGTATTTATATAAGTTATTGGAGACTCAAACTTACACATAGATAGCGCTGCTACGCAACACCCTTATCTGCGCCATTGATGATTTAACAATAAAGCAACAATAAACAATTGACAAATAAACTCATCCTTATAGTTGTTTATTTTCTTGCCACCAGAATGCGTCTAGTCTATTTTGAGGGGCCATTCAGTATTGTGAATTGATGGGTTAGCTTAATTGAAAACTGCAGATTCTTTCAAGGTATAGTTAAGCATTGTGGGTGCAAAGACACATTGAGAAACTGAGTTTTGTGCTCGGCCTGGAGCGTGGGCTCAATTCCAAGTTTTCTGTTATTTTATTTTTTGGTGTTTTTCCTCCAAGATCATGTTTCGCCCATCACTTTTGGCATCTTATCGCCGTATTCATACTATTAAATGTGAGTTTTCCCGAGAATCCAGTCGACCAAGTGGCCGTGAAATTCACGATTGGTGCGACAATGTGCTTCGTCTTGAACGATAGGATGTACATACCATTCAACTCGATGGATCGAAACAAACGGTATTTGTGAAATGTAATTCGGGAGATAAATGTTCCGCCATTCTCGCAGCTACAAATGGTACTGCCAGATTCGTTAATGCTGATTCTTTGATTAGCATTGTCAAGATAGGCCACGCTGATCTAGGTCACCGCAATGTAAGGCTGTTTAACATTCCGCCCGAGATGTCTCATGAAACTGTTCGAGCTAAGAGGGGAAAATTTGGTACTGTTCGTGACATTCAATACGAAACTTGGTCCGCTGATTACTTCTTCCGCTCTAGGAATGGTATAAGGGCCCTAAAGATTGACCTGGCGATGCACGTTCGTTCTTTCATCCATATTGGAGGGTATCGTGTTCTTGTTACGTACGATGGTCAGCCTAAAACGTGTTCCTTTTGAAACGCCACTGATCACTTTAGAGCGGATTGTCTTGCGAGGAAGCCTGTTCAAACACCTACAACAGACAATGTCGGTACATCCAGCTATGCCTGTCGTCTGCGCACATCCGTGCCTACCACTCTTCCTGTCGATCCGATTCCTTGGCTTCCCCTGAGTCGTGCGCCTCTGAGGTGGACGAGTCATCGTTAGATAAATATTCCGTATCGATGTCTGTTGATGAGCCTATCGCAGACGACCGAGAAATCCATGCGCTCAGTGACAGCGAATCATCCTTCATGATAGTTCAGATGCACTAGTGCGACGACGATCAAGAACACGCGCAAACGTGGTAAGAAACCATCTATTAGCGGTAGCACTCCAAAACTGTTGAAGGGTGCAGTGTCCGGTGCTCCTCAACTTCTTGTCACTCAAGATGAAGTCAACGATGTTGATGTTGTAAAAAACAAACTGCGAACCAAACTCAATTCAAAAGTTTCCACTCTGATTAATTCCAACGTTGTTAATGTCGGTGTAGTTCGTTCTAGAGCTGCTAAGAACAATAATAATATTTGTTGTACTGAATGTGAGAGAGTCAACTACAAGACCGTCCTCATTCTAGTAAGAAGATTGTTCGTGATGGCTCCTGGAGCAAAGAACTTGATACACTTCCCCAACCTACTAAATAGCCCAACTATGGACTAACTAAATGTTTGTTTTCTTAATTCCTTTGGGTTTACGAAACGTAAACCTATACTAGAACATCTTTGTTGCTCTCATACACTTCACGTTCTTGGCCTGGCTGAAACGTGGTCAGGTCCCATGCATTCTGTGAAGCTGCCTCGCTTCAGTGTTCTTCGCAAAGACCGCGAATATATTAGGGGTCACCCAGCTCGGGGAGGTGTAGCGCTGTTTCTAAACCGTTCTCTTTCATTCACGACACTCCCTCTTCCGCCACAATTCTCTCACTTGGAAGCTGTCACTTGTCTCTTGCATGGTCCCACCGGCCCTATTTGCCTATGTGTGTTATACACTCCTCCTGGTCATCCTCTTCCAACTGATTTCTTGAAATATATCTCTAATCTTTACCCGTGCATCGTCATGGGTCATTTCAATGCCCGCCACACATCTTTTGGGGATTCAGTTAATAATAAAACTGGCCCCTAGCTGACCTCCTTTTCGAATTGCCCATCTTCCGACTTTACTGCAACAGCCCTACATTCATTGGGTACCAAGGAGTATCTATTCCGGACCATGTAATAGGGAATATGCGTCATCTTTTTTTAGCATTTTACTTGATTCGGATTAACTTCCTGAATACAAAAATATTTTATTTTGATGACGTAGAATGAAGTTTCATTTATAAAAACGAGCTTAAAGTTTCACACATATTTATGGCGGGAAAAACAGGGCATACGTCACTTTCCCTGTATCAGCAATCAACCAATCATAAACTGATAAATAAAATAACGCTCATTTAAAAATAATCATATCTAAAATCATACAAAATCGAATTAATGCCTAGTACGCCTATTAATTAATTTTGAAGCCCAATTTCTATAAAGACAATAATACCAAACCTATTTCCATAGAATATCAGTAAAAATAATGGGTGTTGTTATTCATTTAAAGCAGACTTGACAACGGCTTGAGTACAAACTTTGACAAGGTTAGCTTGATGACCTTGAAAATTTGATTGTTTCGTCTAGGAAGCGGTGGCAAAGTCCAAGGAGGTTATATGCAAAGTCATTCATATAAGCAGTGATTTACAAGGATTGTGACGTCACATACCGTTCAAAAATAATAGTGCGGGAAACAGATAATCAAAATCTTTGAACATTTATAGAAGTATAATGAGTTAATTTTAAAACTTTTAAATTAGGTTTCTGATGTCTTCAGATGAATAACAATATATTCCACGTACTTTCAGAGCTGTAGAAAATTCATGCACATTCCCTATTGTTAGCGAATCACTGGCACCAAAATGCAGTGATATAACGATAGGACAACCGACAGGGAGTGATCACCTTCCACTTCTCTTTTCTGCAAACATAGTCCGTTCGACTCCTCAACAGTTACCAGTTGTTTCCGTGGTTCGCGATTTTCGCAAGGCAGATTGGTCACTCTATCGTGATCACCTTAGTCGCCTTCTCCCTCAACCAGATATTAATGTTTCTTCAGTTGACACTTTACTTACTACTTCCAATTAAATGACAGCTGTCATTAAGTTAGTAACTAATTTGTCTTGCCCGACGAAGACTATTAACATAAATAAATAGACGTCCACTTCCCACCTATATTGTCAATTTAATTAAAATAAAGAGTATGCTGTACCGTCATATCAAGAAAAACTTTGATTCTGCTCTGAAAACGGAGTGGAATAGACTCAACAACGCGAACAACGCGATTGTCCGTAAAAAGGTTCGTGAATTTAGAGAACACTCATGGCTTTCGATTTGTGAGAGTCTCAACTACAGAGATGGCGGCAAGTTTTGGCGCAAATTTAAGATTTTAACTGGTCAAAAATCATCGAACCCTTCGCCACTAATAGTGGACGGCGTCCTCTATGCAACTGCTCTTGAAAAAGCCAATATCTTCTCGAAATGCCTTAACAAAATTCATTCATTTCCTTCTGACCCACGATTTGACTCTGATTTTAAACTCAAAGCTACGAATAAGTTGGCTCTCTATGAGCCTTCTCTCTCCAATCATACTCCCATACCTCAGGTTCATCACGAATTCCATTCGCTAATTCAACCAATCACTCCGCAAGAGGTAATTACCACCATACGTTCTGGGAAGAATTCGGCTCCTGGAGGGGATAAGATTACCCGTCTTCAATTACTCCAAAGTCCCGACAAGTTGTTTTCACTGCTTTCCACGATCTTCTCATCATGCTGAACCTGGGATATATTGTTAGATAGTGAGAACCTACCGTGACACCTACCCAATTCCGCCGGCTCAGCCTCGAACCCACGGACTCCAAAGTCGATGGTCCTGTAGAAGTACTGGGGCGTAGCTCAAGGGGTGGTTCCCACATCATTGGGATCGGGACATACCAGTTCAGGCAGTTTAGGAATGACAAGACTTTGGTTCAAACAATAGAGGAACCGCAATTTATTAAACTATACACATTTATCCTACGTGGCTGAGTTATGGCGAATCTGTCTATGGGCATTCTAGGTCTGATGGACTTAACCTTCCTATCCAGGGGGTAGCTGTAGTAACCCCTATACCTTGGCTTCTCGGTGGCTGACTCCGACCCCAGGTTGTGGTTTGGCTCCTTCGTCCAGGTTCACGATCGGCCTCCATGTCCTTCCCTCTGGGTCTTCCGTCGTTCTTTCCACCGTTCCACCTTGGCACAGGTCGACCTCCTCTTCCGTTCCATGGTTGAATGCCCCGAATTACACACGTGAACCCTCGCACCTAGACTTTCCTACGTCATACCCCAGCCACCTCCTCTCTGCCCAACGCTGGCTGTCCCCAGTCATAATTTACCAATCAAACTACTCGGTTCGACCCCCTCTCGTTTCAAACGAGAGTACAAAAAATTTACAAACACGAAAGAGTGGGACCAGGGCTCACTGACGAAGTCAACGAACCAGCCCCCCCCCCCTGAACCGAACAGTCAGCAAAGTTGCTGCACAAACAGGAAATTATAACCGAACAAGACTGACGAAATAGCCGAGCACAGCGCATACCTTACGGTGACGACAGCTGTGAGCGAACACAAGTGTCACCGTAAAGTATCCAGAAATCACGCAATTAAATAAAACAAAGTAAAAATGAAATAATGAACAAGTGCCTATTTTTACGCCACATGCCCCCCCTTAGATGAGGGTCGACTCTGACTCGACCCGTGATTTATGGACAGCCAGAGAAAAAGTGACAACCAAACCTGGTGTTGAATGTACGACGTAAGCAGAATTCCCCCAAATTGAAAACCCATCCTTCCCATAGTAGGTAACAAAATCTCCCGGGACCCATAGCCAAATTCCTCACCCCTCAGCCATATACATTCTAAAAGAAGCTACTTAGAGTCATGATCTCCTGAGCACCCTTGTGCCTACCCCTGAAAACCGAATGACAACAACAACAAGGCCTAGAGGTCATGCTCCGCAAAAACGAGAAATTTCAAAAATAAACGATTGAAAATACATAACAAAACACAACAATAACAAAACAACAATTTTTGTATCACGGTTCCTCTTGATTACATTGGACCCCGGAGTCGAACAATTCCTCGGCCCTGAGTCTTCTTTCCCTCCGCCGACCCACTGACAGCAGCCAATCCACTCAAGTCAGCGGATCGTCGGTTTGAACACAGCCTCGAGATGCCACATACTGGAACACACAAAAATTACCAGAAGTATTGCATCCCCACAACCGCATTCCCCTCCGTAATACTCTTACGTATATCATGTATACCTACTGAATTTTAACGACGCTAGTAAAACTACTACTACTACTACTACTACCATGACGACTACCACACTATTGTGCACAAGACTGACCGCAACCATTTCCCAAAGAGACACTGTCCCAGAGAGTGGGTAGCTACCAGCATACGGCTCCCGTCAGATAGAACAGCTGACAACGGAGCGACCATGATTTGTTCAACTCGATGTAAACATCAACAAATACGCGAGAGACAAAACCACTTCGAGAAGCACTCCAGATAGTAGTGAGTCATAACGACAACCGTCAGCACAATAGTAAAACTACGCTTTCCTCTCACTCCCTCCTACTCTCCTCAGAGAGTCACCAACACATGGCGAAGATAAACAAAACACACGTGACCTGTCACGACACGCATGAATACACTGATGAATGCACCACGGAACACGTGAAATGTGAAAGACACAAATCGACGCAATCGACGAAATCGACTTAAATCAACGAAATAATTAGCTCATGTGACTTCAACGGGAAGCAATCAACCATCACAGGATCTACCACATTTAAGAAAATGAGTATGACCATAGACAACGACAAATCTGCGATGTCGACCAAGAGTCCAGTACACTCGATGCACACAAAGCTATCACCAATGAAACTCAATGCCAAGCGCGCACAAAGCAAAGGGAAACACCAGGAATGTCCAACAATCACTAAACCTACTAAAAATCTAAAACTAATTAAATAAAACTAATTATCTTCCCCCCCTCCCTCAACCATAACAGCTAGCACACAGAAGAGAGAAGAGAGAAGACAAATACACCTAAAATGTGACAAAGTCACGCCATAATGAACTAGCCTTAAACCTAACACTTCTATGGACATTCCCAACCCCAGAAAACCACCCCTGCGCATACATCGAGCAACCAGACACCCGATCAAACCATCCGACTCGCCGCTCTAGGACAATAACATCATAGCATCAACGCAACTCACGCTAGCAGTGAAGTAACGCAATCAATCATTACGATCCATGTAATAATATCCATAGCCGTGTTACGACCCGAAGTCGCCTACACGACACGCCCCCTTTGGACTGGCCAACGTCCATCCATCCATGCCACCGGACGGGACTGTACACACGGACTGTCCATCGTCCGTGCTGAGTCCCGTCACAGACACGCATCACCGGACTGTCCGTCGTCCGTCCTATAGTCAATGGACGTGACCATACACACGTACTGTCAATCGTCCGTGCTGTCACGCTCCATGACCCCCCCATTGGACTGTCCATCGTCCATTCACTCATGCCACCGGACGGGACTGTACACACGGACTGTCCATCGTCCGTGCTAAGCCCCGTCACAGACACGCCCCACCGGACTGTCCGTCGTCCGCTCCTACAGTCAATGGACGTGACCATCAACGAACTGTCCATCGTCCGTGCTGTCACGCTCTATGACACCCCCATCGGACTGTCCATCGTCCGCACCATAGCCACCGGACGGGACTGCACACACGGACTGTCCATCGTCCGTGCTAAGCCCCGTCACAGACACGCCCCACCGGACTGTCCGTCGTCCGCTCCTACAGTCAATGGACGTGACCATCCACGAACTGTCCATCGTCCGTGCTGTCACGCTCCATGACATCCCCATTGGACTGTCCATCGTCCATAGTCACCGGACGGGACTATACACACGGACTGTCCATCGCCCGTGCTAAGCCCCGTCACAGACACGCTCCACGGACTGTCCGTCGTCCGCTCCATTGTCACCGGACGTGACCACACTCACGGACTGTCCATCGTCCGTGCTGTCACGCCCCATGACACCCCCATTGGACTTTCCGTCGTCCATTATACCAACCACACTCATACCAAACACATTCATACCAAACAAAATCATACCAAATACAACCATACCAAATACATGGATACTAGAAGCGAGACCGAACATCGTTATTAACACTTGTCGAACCTCGCCTACCGATGAGAGAAGACAAAAGTGCAGCACATGCAGAGTAATAAAACACATGCCAGTACTGTATCCTGCGGTCAGAGGTTCGTTTCCCCGAGCTGTCAAAAGGAAGATTCCACACGCGCGAGATGGCCAGCACGGTCACCTCTACACCACTGTCCGCACGAAACCACCGAAACCCCAATGCAACAAGAGTAATCACGATGATGACGCAAAACTAAATCTACAAGAAGATAAGAAAATAAAGAAAATACTCTACCGACGATCCGTCAACCACCATACATTACATACAAAGAAGACAAATCTGAGTAAGTTGCTCGCAGCTCGACGTCTCGCTCCCTCGCAGCTGCATCGTCTACCGCGTCTCTCACAGTAGACACCTCCTCAAAGCTCCCAAACCATCCACCACCGGAGACAAAGAAAACACCCCCTGCCGGCCGCGTGGATTTCCGCAAACGACGTGCATGGACAACGCGTGCAGATATCAAACACGACAATGACATTGGATATGCACCCACTTCCCGCAGATGGCTCATCTAGGAACTCTCGACCAGCGACGTCGAACCCTGCCCAGACCACTTTCACCCCCACCGCCATTGACAAACCATCAGCAGGCCTCTACCGCCACACAGCTTCTTCTTCGCTATCTGCCACATCCCCCATCCCGATGAAGATGATGAAGGCGATGATACAAGTAACAGATAGAAGAACATTCACCCCTGTGAGCCAAGACGTGGAATAGCGCGAGCACAGCACTACGCTCCCGTCGAAGAAATCCCAAATTCACAACCGGATCTGCCGAGCACTATCACTTGGAAGCCACACGAAAACCTAGTAACAGTACCTGTTCACATGCACGATGTAAAACATAGCATGGACTCTTGAAACAGCACCGTGTAAAATGTTCTCTAGGAAAAATTCCTGACTCCACAAGAAATAATGTAGCAACCGAAATGTGATGCCAACGCACACACAGCAAAACAGCACAGAGATGAATGAACACTTCCTGACCTACATAGACAAACTAGCAAAGACTCATAGCCACGATGCAATAATTAAAATAAAAGATTTAATTTAGGGGGAAAAAAAACTGGAAAACTGCCTGACCTGGGTAATCCAAATACACAAAACTAAGTTTTGCAACGGCGCTTCCACCATATGTAAGATCATAAAACAATTTGTCACAAAACTAAGTCCTGTGATAAACCAATTTGTCAAAAAGCAAAATGGATCCGGCCGCCTCCACCATATGTTAGATAGTGAGAACCTACCGTGACACTGACCCAATTCCGTCGGCTCTGCCTCGAACCCACGGACTCCAAAGTCGACGGTCCCGTAGAAGTACTGGGGCGTAGCTCTAGGGGTGGTTCCCACATCATTGGGATCGGGACATACCAGTTCAGGTAGTTTAGGAATGACAAGACTTTGGTTCAAACAATAGAGGAACCGCAATTTATTAAACTATACACATTTATCCTACGTGGCTGAGTTATGGCGAATCTGTCTATGGGCATTCTAGGTCTGATGGACTTTCCTATCCAGAGGTTAGCTGTAGTAACCCCTATACCTTGGCTTCTCGGTGGCTGACGGCTGACTCGACCCCAGGTTGTGGTTTGGCTCCTTCGTCCAGGTTCACGATCGACCTCCATGTCCTTCCCTCTGAGTCTTCCGTCGTTCTTTCCACCGTTCCACCTTGGCACAGGTCTACCTCCTCTTCCGTTCCATGGTTGAATGCCCCGAAATACACACGTGAACCCTCGCACCTAGACTTTCCTACGTCATACCCCAGTCACCCCCTCTCTGCCCAACGCTGGCTGTCCCCAGTCATAATTTACCAATCAAACTACTCGGTTCGACCCCCTCTCGTGGCAAACACGAAAGAGTGGGACCAGGGCTCACTGACGAAGTCAACGAACCAGCCCCCCCCCTGAACCGAGCAGTCAGCAAAGTTGCTGCACAAACAGGAAATTATAACCGAACTGACTGACGAAATAGCCGAGCACAGCGCATACCTTACGGTGACGACAGCTGTGAGCGAACACAAGTGTCACCGTAAAGTATCCAGAAATCACGCAATTAAATAAAACAAAGTAAAAATGAAATAATGAACAAGTGCCTATTTTTACGCCACAATATTCCGCCCAGTTGGAAATCATCTGAGGTAATTACGATCCCGAAACCCAACAAACCTCCGACGGACCCTTTATCATACAGACCAATTAGCCTTATCAATGTTATAAGTTAAACTTTCGAAAATTAATTGCTCATCGTATCTCCATCTTTGCTGAGGAAAACGCCATCATTTCCCCGACTCAGGCGGGCTTTTGTCGTCGTCGTGGGGTCCCTGACGCTCTCCTCAATCTTATTACGGAAACTACTGGCTCGCTCAATAATGGCAAGTGTGTTCTGGCCATTTTCTTTGACATTGAACGAGCTTTTGATAAAATATGGCATGACGGTCTTCTACACAAGTTACTTCGTTAAAACGTCCCACTAGTCCTCATTCGCTGCATCAAGGCTTTACTCTCTAATCGTTCCTCTAGGGTTCGCATTAATGGCCTTCTCTCCACCCCCTTCTCTCCACACGCGGGAGTACCGCAAGGTTCTCCTCTTTCTTCGATCATTTATATTCTCTTTTGTCACGATTCACCTTCTCCATCCTCTTTCGACTTTTACTCTCACAGTTTGCGGATGATGTGCTTATTGGTGTGCTGCATTCTCTGCCTGGTCAGCTCAATTAGGTCTCCAACGCCAGACTTAAAAAGTTGAGAATTAGATGTGTCTCTGGAGAGTTCGCCCAAATGCAACAAAAACTCAACTTTTTCTCTTCGTTCACCGGAATAAAACTCGTAAAGTTAGTCAACAGTCAGGTACCATCACACTTCAATTTTGGGGTGAAAACGTTGTCCCACAAAATCAAGTTCGGTACCTGGGTCTTGAATTCAGTAATATCTTCAGCTGGTTACCTCACTGTAAAAAGACAAATAATACTGTACGCTCCAGATTAAACCTGTTAATCCTCATCAGGGGTCGATTACGTTGCTACAATTATGGTACACTTCTCAGAACGTACTTGGCGTTCATCCGTCCAGTATTCGAATTTTCTTGTGGTGTTTTAGCCCCCCTTCTTGGCCAACTACTGTCCCTCTACGCATCTCTAGATCGTCGTATTTTGCGAAGAATTGCAACACTCCCTCCCTGGACCAAAAATGAAGACATCAACGAACTTTTATACAACAACCATATCTCAAACCGTATTCATTACCTTCATCTAAAATATTTTGATAAAATTATTAACGATAACCACAAAGACATGCTAGACATAATAACTCGCCCTATAACCTTATCCTGCAGACCGAAATTCAAATATCCATTACCGATAAATGTCATACTATAACTTACTCTCCATCTATTTAACTTTGTAACATTCTTTGTAACTAATTATGTAATTTGTGTAATAGGGAATGTGCATGAATTTTCTACAGCTCTGAAAGTACGTGGAATATATTGTTATTCATCTGAAGACATCAGAAACCTAATTTAAAAGTTTTAAAATTAACTCATTATACTTCTATAAATGTTCAAAGATTTTGATTATCTGTTTCCCGCACTATTATTTTTGAACGGTATGTGACGTCACAATCCTTGTAAATCACTGCTTATATGAATGACTTTGCATATAACCTCCTTGGACTTTGCCACCGCTTCCTAGACGAAACAATCAAATTTTCAAGGTCATCAAGCTAACCTTGTCAAAATGTGTACTCAAGCCGTTGTCAAGTCTGCTTTAAATGAATAACGACACCCATTATTTACTGTTATTCTATGAAAATAGGTTTGGTATTATTGTTTTTATAGAAATTGGGCTTCAAAATTAATTATAAGGCGTACTAGGCATTAATTCGATTTTATATGATTTTAGATATGATAATTTCCAAATAAGCATTATTTTATTTATCAGTTTATGATTGGTTGATTGCTGATACAGGGAAAGTGACGTATGCCCCGTTTTTCCCGCCAAAAATATGTGTGAAACTTTCAGCTCGTTTTTATAAATGAAACTTAATTCTACGTCATCAAAATAAAATATTTTTGTATTCAGGAAGTTAATTCTAATCTAGTAAAATGCTAAAAAAAAGGTGACGCATATTCCCTATTGTATGTACATTGTACCTGTAGGCTAAAGAGGGTATGGGCATGCCCATAACCCTACACTGGCCATCCTGTCCTTTCATGGGACCGGAAAACAACAATAAAATTAAATAATTTATCTTTGCTAGGCCCTAGCGTCAACTTTTCAAATCGATAGTGCGATTTCAATTGTACATTGGTTGGTATAGAGTTCAATGAGGGGGTACTACATATTCCTCAAATATTTTCTTGGTCATTGTGGTACTGGTACATTCAATTATAATAACAACGGTTAGCCATTACTGACTTAGCAATGCTCTTAAAAGTGCCAACATCGTACTTAATGGAAGTATCTATTGTAATGGCCCAATTTTAGAAATTTATAACACGATGTAAAATGATTGTAGATAGTAAAATATTCCAGTCTACGGCACTATGTTGAAATGTGCATAGTTTCTATTCTACATATTATACTTCTCCATGCATCACTGAACTTCAACTCTGCTTTGTAATAAAATACTGCGCCTGTATTGCTTGATGTTTTATATGGTGAATTCTGTTTTAAATGTTTAAAATGCACACTGCCGTGTATGAACAGCTGTGCACCTAATATCTGCCTACATGCTTATTATGATCTGACGTAATGTAGGCGTATGTAGGCGTATTGTTTTTGTGATGTATGTATTTTGTATAGATATTTTTATCTCAGCATCAGTTGTGATAAATCCATTACTTTGTAAGTCATACTGGATTATAATAATAAACAAAACAAAAAACATTTCATCCGAAAATTCGAACATAGATAATTTTCTTGGGCACGTTATTCTAAAATACGGGCAGCCACCCCTCCACGCGAGCTCAGGTAGTTTTCCTTCAGTCTGAGTTCAGTCCTTCAGTCGTTGGAGCAGGTATACAGCCGGTCTCAGCTCCGACGACCAATCTGACATTTTATTATGTCTTTATACCATTTCAAGGGTAGGCTAACGCCTTCGGCATTCCTGTTCCCTATACCATGCTTTGACATGCGGCTGGGCCACATGTCCCAAGTGAATGTCATCTCATTCAAGGGACGTGGGTTCGATCAGTGACTAAGACGGGTTTGCCGTGCGGCTGGGCCACATGTCCCAAGTGAATGTCATCTCATTCAAGGGGCGTGGGTTCGATCAGTGACTAAGACGGGTTTGCCGTGCGGCTGGGCCATATGTCCCAAGTGAATGTCATCTCATTCAAGGGACGTGGGTTCGATCAGTGACTGAGACGGGTTTGCCGTGCGGCTGAGGCACATGTCCCAAGTGAATGTCATCTCATTCAAGGGACGTGGGTTCGATCAGTGACTAAGACGGGTTTGCCTTGCGGCTGAGGCACATGTTCCAGATGAATGTCATCTCGTTCATGGCACATTGGTTCGATCCATGCGTAAGACGTTTTTGTAATTATAAATGTTAGGTAGAAAACATACCCAGGGAAAACTGGCCCCTACCTATTCGGGTTATATAGGTATTATGGTATTGGGATAAGTGGAGTGGAGAGCTCGATCCGTGTAAGGTATATCGGTCTTTTTTTACATATTAGATTTAAAAAAATAGAAGATTGTTGATTCGATACCACCCACAGACAATCCTGACAGTGACTGAAGGTCGTTCCCGAAGGATGTCTGCAATGAAAGTGCAAATGATTAGGTTAAATTATTAATTAGGTATCACCAGTAGTTATAAGGCCGGTAAGGCCAATTTTAGGATTACGTCAAATCAAAGAAATTTGGTAAAAAGTTAAAGTGATATTACGAAAGAGTATTTATTTGGGCATCTGGTCCATAACTTTTGGTTTAAATATTTTCAAAAGTTTACTTTTTAAAAAATAATTAGTAAATTGAGTATAAATAATAGCTTATAAATCAATGGTAAAGCTATGTCTGACCACATCCGGTCGAGTTCCGTTGACCACATCGTCGTCTTATCATCGTACGAAGCTTAGTACGAGTAAGTAAATAGGTCCTTGGTTCGATTCTCTATGTAGAGGTCCTAGGTTCGACGAGGGGCCCGACTCTTCGTATTTGAATAGCTTTATTGAGAATAGCTCCTTGGTTAGAGAAATCCTTTGCAGTGAGTTGCAATTGCAGGGTGCTTAGTTCCTTTTCATGCCACCAGAATGCATTTAGGTCCGTGTTTGCCTTAGAGAGAGGGGGAGAGAGAGGGGGAGATAGATAGATAGATAGATAGATAATGATCTTTATTGAAGGCGGGATTAAGGCCAGTTGGGCCTTCTCTGACATCCAACCTACTTATACACTAACAAAAATCAACGTCTCATTCATCCATCCCATTCACTCTATATATTTTCCATTGACATTATTAAGGGAAGCATGGTAACATTACAACTACCAACGAGTACATTCTGCCATAGTTGGTATTTAACATATGTGTTAATTTTAATTAAAATAGTGATTGTGAGTTTTGCTTGGTATGATTGTGAGAGAGAGATTGATTGATTGATTGATTGATGTTTTATTTTAACTGGCAAGATTAAGACCATATGGTCTTTTCTTACATCTAACCAGCGTTTTCACACAATACAATACAATAATACAATTTACTTACAAGTTTATACATTAAGCATAACATTTTCACTCTGTTAAAAAGAACTATACAATTTACTCAAAAAATAATTAATTCATTCACGTAAGCGTGAACTCTAAAATAATGGTAAGTTGTTTCAAATCTATTTCAAATATAAGAATAAGGAGTAAAATACTACTTAAATCCTAACAAGAATAATGCATAATAATAATAGTTAAAATTAAAAAGAATAATAATCATAATTCTACGGTGAAAACCCCCGAGCTTTGATTATAATAAAAAATAAAAATAAGAAGGCCTATTACAGTAATTGTTTAATAGCAAATTTAAAAGCAAATGAGTTTGTTAAGCCTCTGACTTTGCTAGGGACACGGTTCCATTCTCGAGCAGCGGCCACTGTGAAAGAATTATCATATATTGCAGTTCTGTGGATAGGGAGGACAAGTTGGTTTGAAGAGTGGCCACGTGTGTCTCAAGCATGGTGAGTCGCTAGGTACTGGAAACGAGAGAAAAGATAGTTTGGGGTTGAAGAGTGAAGTATTTTATGCAGAAGGGAAAGCGAGTGGAGATTGCGTCGCTCTTTAAGGCGGGGCCACGAGAGTTTTGAAAATGATTCTGATACATGATCTGCGAATTTAAGATTGCATATGTACCTGACACAAGCGTTTTGCGCCCTTTGCAACCTCTTGGTCAGTTCAGGTCCTGCATCGTTGTACACAACGTCACAATAATCAAAATGCGGAAACACGAGTGCTTCAACAAGCGTCTTTTTAAGTTTGGACGGAAATGTATATTTGAACTTGTTAAGGGAATGAAGGGCACCGAAAACCTTTTGGCACATCGATAGTATGTGCGCTGACCAAGACATGTGCTCATCTACTATAATTCCTAGATTTTTAAGCGAGCGAAGCGAGCGTCTCCACGAGACTCTTATGGCCCTTCGTTCTGTTTTTTTTTTTTTTTTTTTTTTTGTGTACTAGACTCGTATGGCACTTCATGCTGTTTGTTTTTTGTTTTGTTTTTATGTCCGTCGATAGCGGTCGAACGGAAAGTCCGATTAACTTGAAATTTGGACCATCCACAAGCCTCGATGTGGATTGAAGGTGTATAGTTTTGAGGCAAAATCGTTCGAAAAGTTACAAAGTTACACTCAATAACTGTTAGTAACGGTGGCGGACCGCTGCGAAAACACTAGACAGAAAAAGAAAATTCTTAGCAACGCAAATTACACTGCATTCAACAATATCGGGAAGTATAATAGCTATGGAAAATAGACAAAATTTTGAAATGCACATTCTTGAATTGTTGTTAATTGTTGTTTTTATTAGCTTTGAGTTATTGATATTTTCTCCAGAACGTTCGTAGATATGGACGCGCTCGCTTATCAACGCGTCAAACAGAGCGTTTTCCTAGTTTACTGTAGAGGTAAATTGAATAGTGGTGCCGTTAAGTTGTATAGGGGAAAAAGTCGAGTCTGTAGTTTTGGCAAGAAGTTTTGGATAACCTATTAGGATAGCTTGAGTTTTATTTGCATTTAGAATGAGACCGTGTTTTATTGACCAGATTATAATGGCATTTAAGTCCTCGTTTATTAGTCTAATTGCGTCGTTTAGTCTGTCTGGTGTCGAGCGCAGATAAAGCTGTAAATCGTCAGCATAGATATGGTATTTACAATGTGATATTATAAGAGAAATATCATTTATGTAGAGAGAGAAAAGAAGCGGGCCCAGAACCGAACCTTGGGGAACTCCACAGTCTACAGCACGCCAAGAGGAGGTGGAAGTACCGTCTCCTAGCACACACTGATGACGGCCGCGAAGATAAGACTCCATCCAGAGTAGAGTACTATCGGAGAAATTAAGTTTTTTAAGTTTCGATAGGAGAATATCTATATCTACGGAATCAAAAGCTTTACTAAAATCTAAGAGAAGTAGAATAGTTGCTTTTCGCTTATCCATGGCTTTTCGGGCGTCGTCTGTTACTTGAAGGAGCGCAGTATTGGTACTGTGGCCTTGTCGGAAACCTGATTGATAAGCATTGCAATAGGTTGAATTTGTTACAGTAGTTAGTTATCTGTTTGTGAACAACGTATTCAAGTACTTTCGATACAGTAGGCAAGATGCTAATCGGGCGGTAGT
>CAMDTW010000016.1:0-80000 GCA_945910005.1 Isoperla grammatica | reverse complement strand
AAAATTAATTTATTGTTATCGATTTGCAAAACATCGTGTTCGACGTGAATAATGTCGTGTGTACTCAAGCCAATGTATTCCTACTTAGGTCAGTGATTTCCAACTAACAACAGGTCATTGTTTTCGTACCTGGGTTAGAGCTTTGTACATATTGTCATGTTGGCCAAGCTGTTTCTCCCTATGTGAGGTGGGTTTCTTGCGGCGAGTGAATCAGTGTTGTCTTCACATACTCTGGTCAAAGATTTCTTAACCAGTAGCTGACTTCGAGAGTATATAGGGGATTTCTTGTGTTGGTAACTGTTTTTGCATCCACGAGGACATATTCCTGTTCACAGTTATATTTTCGAAACTAGATAACAGCTAGAAAATAGTTTAGTGCCTGTCATTCAATTAGCTTTTAACCTGTCACATATGGATTCTGGACACTTCGTGGGAAGAACCGGCTCCACAAATTGCAATCACCGCTTTCGCATTTTTGCATGCTTTCCTAGAATAATTAATGGGAGAAGGAAATCGTTTTCAATACATCATCCTTTGCCACCATCTGTTGAGCAAACTGGAGATAAAACGTACCTTCGTTTTGTGAGTGATGAGAAAATGTTTGAACTCGTACGAGAAAATCAACCAGAGATGGTTTGTTTAGAAAACTTCATACGGGACGGAACACTGTTTTAGACAGTTATGGTTATTATGGTTATCGATGTGCATCATATGT
Organism: Isoperla grammatica; assembly: GCA_945910005.1. Lineage (NCBI taxonomy): Eukaryota > Metazoa > Arthropoda > Insecta > Plecoptera > Perlodidae > Isoperla > Isoperla grammatica. The sequence continues at coordinate 79,285 of CAMDTW010000016.1, read as the reverse complement.
GACTAATGAAGACTGTGCTCAATTCAAGGTATTCCTACTCAGGTCAGTGATTTCCAACTAACAACAGGTCATTGTTTTCATACCTGGGTTAGAGCTTAGTATATATTCTCGTGCTTGCTTAGGTGTCCCTCCCTATTTAAGGCGGGTTACTACTGGCGAGTGCATTAGTGTTGTCTCGACCGCGACGGAGCATCATCAGGCTTCTAGCCCAAGTCAGTCTTGTTGTGTATTATTCAATGTTGTGTCGTGTTCCGTCTTTTCATTTCATGCAGTGAAAGTGTGAACGAGTGATTTAGAAAAAAATTATTTAATGGTTATCGATTTGCAGCATCGTGTTCGGACGTGATTAACGTAGACTGTGCTCAAGTCAAGGTATTCCTTCTCAGGTCAGTGATTTCTAGCTAACAACAGGTCGTTGATTTCTCACCTAGTTAAGAGCTTGGTACCTTATCTACTCTTGCCTAGGAGTCTGTTCCTATATAAGACGTATAATCTTGAATGGCCGCAACAAGTCATTGTTTTCCCAATCAGGTCAATATATTCTTACCTAGTTCCATAATTACATACTCCGGTCAACTTGTTCATACCCCAGTAGCTGACTTTGATACCACGTAGAGGATTTCTTACCTCTGTAAATGTTTTCCCACCCAAGGGGAAAAATATTCCTTTTCAGATAATTCTTCTTGTTCATAGATTAGAGCTAGATAAATTGTTTAGTTTCAGTTATGCAGCTATGAACGGATATCCTTCATGGATTGTTGTTCGTGGAACGTTGTTTTAGCCAGTTATTGATATAAACTTCTAATCTATTGTCTTGGTTGTCTAGGTGTCGCTCCCTTCATAACGTGAGCCTCTTGTTGCCAGTGTACCAGCGTAGTGTCCACATGGGACAGATCAGTTGGTCTGTTCCATATTCATAGCATTGTTGTTGTGGCGAGGCTTACAAGTGAAAGTGAAAGAAGAGTCGTATTTTTTAAGTGACACAATTTTGACGCGTTTTTTGCAAAATGTCGAACAATTCATGTAACCACAGGATCTTGGTTTTGAGTACGGTTCCTAGGTATGTGAATGGCGTGATGAAATCATATTCATTTACTGTGTTGCGGAGGCCACGCCATGAGGCAAACACAATTCGATGTTATGATCGTCTATGATACTGAGATGCGACGCATTGTGCGCTCCGTACCAGATATGAAGGAGAAATTGGAAGAGTTCATTAGGGACGGACGTGTTATTTAGTGAGTACTAAACCTATCGTCTTTTAATAGGAATTTAAAGTACAGCTCATTTAAAAACATGGTCGTCCTGCACTTACGATTTTAACCACAGTCAGTTTGAAGACAGATTCGGTGTCGTCAGGTACTGCCTAGGTGGCAGCATTCTCGAATATTTTACCTCCCGTGTACAAATTAATGTGAAGCTGTATTACAACCGAACCTTCTTCTCCCCATTAGCGGGAGTTGGGTAATGGGTTTTGTTATTGCCAACAGATCAGTTTTGTTCGTGTGTTTGAATCATTATTGGTGATTGCCCGACGCACCTGAGTGAAACTAACCTCCGGAATGGGATAACAAATTGTACTAACATAATCGACAAAATAATGTATATGATGTTCTCTTTCTTCGCCTGTCTTGGCCCGGGGAAGAATAGGTCCAGAGTGACTCTGCTAGTCGTAAGAGGCAACGAAAAAATCTTCCCCCCTCCCCCCACCCCCCCGCACTGTCATACTGAAGATCTCTACTCCCACTTGGCTTTGCCCTCCGTTTCTGGACTCTTCTTATGACGACCCCCGCGATATAGATGGACCTAATTCGGAAGACGTTATATGACCTAAGCTGTCGAGTACGTAGTTAAACACCACCAATAATAATAATTGGCCCTGCCCACTCTTGCCTGACTTGTATGACGACCTACGCTACTTAAAATGGCTCTGATTCGGATATGGCTTTTTTCTTCATATCATCTTCCTCATCTTCATCATCACCCGCTCATCGTCTCGATTAGCCATTGTTGCAACAATATGAGACGTTAAGCCCAATTTATCAATCAATTCAAGCTGCGCACAATCATTTGGCTGCAGAAAATACCACATTTCTTCATGAAACTGCAACTTCTAGACATGGTTCTACGAGGCTTCAAGCTACTTGAAGAAAATACCAAATACTACATGAAAACGCAAATTCAATCACAGGTTTGTGCAACGCTTCAGGCTGCGTACAATAGTTAATCAGTATCTATCATTATCACCCGTTTGCGCCAGTTCTCGGTAATTGTTTGTTGTTTAAAGGCTGCTTTCACTGCTCGTTACATCCGCTTTGTGTCGTCACTGGAGCGCTCTTTCCATTGGTGTCCGTGTTGGGGCCACGCAATGGGCGAGACCAGGTAACCAGCCTATCTATAGTAGGTTTCCCTGGAAGCTGAATGGCTCAGCCCTAGCTCTGGGCTGGTAACCGGACTCGTCCCTAGTTTGGTCCACTAGTACGCGCACCCCGTGTGGCAATGTTGGCAGTGTTCTGGCATTCGAATAGCTCTACTAACCTCCCTCACTTCACGACACGACTGTTTCTGAGTTTACCTCATCGTTTGTCTTCCAAGATGAGAACGCAAACCCAACAATATAGTCACTGCTCGTCGTTTACTCGTGGAAAGGAAAATCAGGGTTGCCACGAGGAAGAAAGAAACGGTATTTCCACAATGTAACCTATTGGGAACCTGGACTTGGCTGTGGAAGAGATGAAATGCCACTAGGGTGTGTATTGCGAGGTGGTCAGCTCGAAGCTGCACCAGCTGCTCTCAGTGCAAGCAGGGTTGATGACGTGGCATTTTTGAGTACTCTGTATGACGCATGTGATGTTAGTCGTACCTCTGGAAGAGATCAAATTCCAACATAGGATGTTTCTCAAGACTGCGATGGTTCAGCAGTGAATGAGTTAGAAAGAGTAACTGCTACAGAACTGCACCAGGAAATGCAGAATGCTCCAAGCGAGGATATTCATCTCCATGTGAAACTGATCAGGTAATATTTTATTTTATTGTAATTAAGGCCAGTGTAGGGCACAATGCCCTCTTTAGCATGATGAGTGATGATTGATAAATGATAATGAGGAAGGGAGGAGGAGAAGCCTGGTACCGGCACATAGCCTACTCCTGTCGAAAAGTACCAAGGGGACCATCGGCTTTACGTCCCATCCAAAAGGACGTTGTAACTTTGACCAGTTATATAGGTTAATCAGGTAATAAGTATGTTGTGGAGTATTGGCAATCCAAGACTTCCTTACATATGGGTTCGTCCCAGGCGAGGCAATCGTAGCCAACCAGCGAACAGCCTGAGACAAGCCCCGCGCAAATAACGATCGCTGATTGGCTACGAGAGCCTCACCTGTGACGAAACCATTATGTAAGGTTTTCTTGGGTTGCCTATGGATATGCTTTGTATTGTACCGATGGCTCTCTCTGGTAGGCAATCCTGACAATCCTGACTCAAGGTTTTTCTAAGGTTTTCCTCAGTCCCAATGTAAATATTTTCTTTTCTTTCTCCATTACCTCATCCACTGATTAAATTTATATTACTTTCCATATTCTGTATTTTGTATAATTTGTTTTTCTGTTCTTAGAGAGAGAAGAGAGAAAGAGAAAGAGATTGAGTGATTGATTGATTGATTGATTGATTGATTGATTGATTGATTGATTGATTAATGTCTTTATTGATGGCGGGATTAATGCATGTTAAGCATTCTCCTCCATCCAACCATTTTTTAAATACATGAACATAGACTATAGGCACAACATTCTTAATTTTGAATCCTAGAAAGATGAAACATCGAAAATATGAATTAATATAAAGTCAACTTACATACAATTATGTTAGAAACATGTAATATATGTAATGACACATATTGAGAGTTATAGTATTGTTATTATAAAAAAATATTAATAATAGTAAAACAAATAATAATAATAATAATAATAAAAATAATAGTATTAAAACTAAAAGTTATAATAATAATAATAATAATAATAATAATAATAATAATAATAATAATAATAAAAATAATAATAATAAGAAGAAGAAGAAGAAAAATAATAATAATAATAATAATATTAATAATAATAATAATAATAATAATAATAATAATAATAATAATAATAATAATGATAAAAATAAAAATAACAATAGGCCTAATTTACTAAAGTAAAAAACATATGCGCATTGTGCGATAATATAGCAGGAATTGGAAAAAAAAAAAAATGTAAAAATATCGCATTCATCCGTCCATTCACACGGTTTAGCGAGGGTAAATGAGATTATTCGGTATTCAGTCATTTCGAGTGTCTAGGTTAATGGGCTACTTGTCGCGCATATTTTTAATGGTGTAAAAAGTAATTGTATGTTTTACTCTTGAAAGAGTAGTAACAATGTTGGAGAGAGAGAGAGAGAGAGAGAGAGAGAGAGAGAGAGAGAGAGAGAGAGAGAGATTGATTGATTGATTAAGGTATTTTTATTTATGGCGGGATTAAGGCCAGTGAGGCCTTATCTTCCATCAAACCATGCTATAGTTATATAAATACAAGAACAAAATTCATAATGAAGTATACAAAAGGTAAATACAAAATACAAAATACATAATACAAAATACAGAATACAAAATACAAAATACAAGATGTAAGATACACGATACATGTCCAATTGTAATGATTTCAAATAAAATAATTTCAAAAACAAAAAAAATTAAAGTTCACGAACAATTCACGAAATAGGGACTTTGTTAATATTTTATATTTTATTTTAAACTCATTCATTCATTGCATTCATACATTAATTTTAAAAAGAAAGAAATAACAAAAGAAAGAAAGAGAGAGAGAGATTGATTGATTGATTGATTTCGGTCTTTATTATGGGCGGGATTAAGGCCAGTGAGGCCTTTTCTTACATCCAACCGGTAATAATACAGTAAATAATAACAATTTGATAATATAATTTTGACAATGACATGAATTAATTTAGGAACATGGAAATACCTAATGCAAATAATAAATGAAATGGAATAAATTATCACTAAAATGAAATGAGTATGACACAAGTTACTTATGATTGTTTGGGCGTAATTGCAAAAAAGATAAATGTTTATGTTGTATAGCATGCGGTTAGTGTCATTAATACAAATTAATTACGAATAACAAACAATGGTAGAGAGAGAGAGAGAGAGAGAGAGAGAGAGAGAGAGAGAGAGAGAGAGAGAGAGAGAGAGAGAGAGAGATATTGAGAGAAAAGTGAAAAAATAAATTAAATGTAATTATTTAATTTTGCAGATGCATTTCATTAATTGCGGATCTGGGTAACAGAGGAGCTATCGTTCTTCTCGGGGCGAATTCTCTCTCTTTGGGAGTAATGACCCTGACATTGAAGGTACGTTCAATAATTACATTTATTGTCAACATATTATTATATAATTGTTTTATAGCGGACTAACAACTGCTGCACAGCTAGGGGTGGATGTGCCAGCCAGTCAGTCAGTCAGCCAGTCAGTCAGTCAGCCAGTCAGTCAGCCAGCCAGCCAGCCAGCCAGCCAGCCAGTCAGTCAGTCAGTCAGCCAGTCGCCAGTCAGTGAGTCAGTCATTCAGCCAGCCAGTCATTCAGCCAGCCAGTCAGTCAGTCAGCCAGTCATTCAGTCATTCAGTCAGTCAGCCAGCCAGCCAGTCAGTCAGCAAGTCATTCAGTCATTCAGTCAGTCAGCCAGCCAGTCATTCAGCCAGCCAGTCAGTCAGTCAGCCAGTCATTCAGCCAGCCAGTCAGTCAGCCAGTCATTCAGTCATTCAGTCAGTCAGCCAGCCAGTCATTCAGCCAGCCAGTCAGTCAGCCAGCCAGTCAGCCAGTCAGTCAGTCAGTCTGCCAGCCAACAGCCAGTCAGTCACTCAGTCAGCCAGCCAGTCAGTCAGCAAGTCAGTCAGTCAGTCAGTCCGTCAGTCAGTAAGTCAGTCCGTCAGTCAGTCAGCCAGTCAGTCCGTCAGTCAGCCAGTCAGCAAGTCAGTCAGTCAATGAGTCAGTCAGTCAGTCAGTCAGCCACTCAGTCAGCCAGCCAGTCAGTCAGGCAGTCGCTAGTCAGTCAGTCAGTCAGTTTGCCAGCCAGTCAGTCAGGCAGGCGCCAGTCAGTCAGTCAGTCAGTCAGCCAGTCAGTCAGTCAGCCAGTCAGTCAGCCAGCCAGTCAGTCAGCCAGACAGACAGACAGTCAGTCAGTCAGTCAGTCAGGCAGTCGTCAGTCAGTCAGTCAGTCAGCAAGTCAGTCAGTCCGCCAGTCAGTCAGTCAGCCAGTCAGTCAGTCAGCCAGTCAGTCAGTCAGCCAGTCAGCCAGTCAGTAAGTCAGCCAGTCAGTCAGTCAGTCAGTCAGTCAGTCAGTCAGGCAGTCGTCAGTCAGTCAGTCAGTCAATCAGTCAGTCAGTCAGCCAGTCGCCAGTCAGTGAGTCAGTCAGTCAGCCAGTCAGTCAGTCAGTCAGCAAGTCAGTCAGTCAGTCAGGACATGGTTTTTTATACACATATAAAAAAATATTCTTAATCGTCATTGTTGCATATTTTCGTTGCCCATTCATAGGTTGCACGAACGTCACATCTGTGCGCGTGGCGGCCACATTTGTGACCAAACTTTGACGTAGCCATGAAGAACCATTTGAAGCCTGTTGTGACGTAGAACAGAAATCCCTAGTTTATTTAAATTCAGCCTTTTTTTTGTTTATATAAAATTAGTATGTGGGGTAATGATTTGTGTTTTTTTTTTTTATTTCTTATCTGTACATTTAAAAATCTAAATTATGCTTATTTAGTGAATTTCAATAATATCCCCCAACGATCTAGGCTATATACGTAGGAACATTAATATTATGTTATTATTTTTAACTTTCAACTCAGATATTTTACATGTACTCACAGTATGGTGTTGCGAGTGGAATCGTTATACTCACTCAGGTCTTCACCACAGTTTTTGGATGGGTTTCATATTTTATCCTCAACAATGAAACTCAACTCATATCAGATGAAGGGAGTAGGCCTACATTATATTAGCCCCAATGGAAGTATTCGCATACCGATCTCAGGTCATTGTCTACTGCCCCTTTCAACCGCGCCACTTGAAAGAAAATCAACAGACACCTGACGTTCTTTCACACATTCCTAAACGCAGGGTTCGGCTTAGTAGAGTGCACAGGCGGTTTTGCCACACCTACCGTAAAGGTAACCAATGGAAGGTTTTAAATTATCCCCAATGGACCTGTTTAGATTTGATTGTCGGTTAAGTTGTCACCTTGGTTTCGGCTGTGTCGTAGCATCAGAATACTTTCGTTGGGGCAACTATATCTACACCAAGAACTCATCTAGACTGTAGAAAGGGTTCTCTACACATGAACGTGCCTTGTGCGTGATGCATGATGCCTAGCTCATCTAGACTGTAGAAAGGGTTCTCTACACATAAACATGTCTTGTGCGTGATGCATGATGCCTAACTCATCTAGACTGTAGCGAGGGTTCTCTACACATGAACGTGCCTTGTGCGTGATGCATGATGCCTAACTCATCTAGACTGTAGAAAGGGTTCTCTACACATGAACGTGCCTTGTGCGTGATGCATGATGCCTAACTCATCTAGACTGTAGAAAGGGTTCTCTACACATGAACGTGCCTTGTGCGTGATGCATGATGCCTAACTCATCTAGACTGTAGCGAGGGTTCTCTACACATGAACGTGCCTTGTGCGTGATGCATGATGCCTAACTCATCTAGACTGTAGAAAGGGTTCTCTACACATGAACGTGCCTTGTGCGTGATGCATGATGCCTAACTCATCTAGACTGTAGCGAGGGTTCTCTACACATGAACGTGCCTTGTGCGTGATGCATGATGCCTAACTCATCTAGACTGTAGAAAGGGTTCTCTACACATGAACGTGCCTTGTGCGTGATGCATGATGCCTAACTCATCTAGACTGTAGAAAGGGTTCTCTACACATGAACGTGCCTTGTGCGTGATGCATGATGCCTTGTTGTTACCTACCAAACACACAGGTATTGTTATTGTTACCAACGGAAGATGTAGGTTCTCCCTAATGGACCTGTCACAAGTTTATATGGTGGGAACTAGAGTAGTATAACACTTAGTTGGAACCTTTGGACTCGGCTGTGTCGTAAGCATGAGAATACACAGGTATTGTTATTGTTACCAACGGAAGATGTAGGTTCTCCCTAATGGACCTGTCACAAGTATATATGGTAGGAACTAGAGTAGTATAACACTAAGTTGGAACCTTTGGACTCGGCTGTGTCGTAGCATGAGAATACACAGGTATTGTTATTGTTACCAACGGAAGATGTAGGTTCTCCCTAATGGACCTGTTAAAAGTATATATGGTAGGAACTAGAGTAGTATAACACTAAGTTGGAACCTTTGGACTCGGCTATGTCGTAGCATGAGAATACACAGGTATTGTTATTGTTACCAACGGAAGATGTAGGTTCTCCCTAATGGACCTGTTACAAGTATATATGGTAGGAACTAGAGTAGTATAACACTAAGTTGGAACCTTTGGACTCGGCTGTGTCGTAGCATAAGAATACACAGGTATTGTTATTGTTACCAACGGAAGATGTAGGTTCTCCCTAATGGACCTGGTACAAGTATATATGGTAGGAACTAGAGTAGTATAACACTAAGTTGGAACCTTTGGACTCGGCTATGTCGTAGCATGAGAATACACAGGTATTGTTATTGTTACCAACGGAAGATGTAGGTTCTCCCTAATGGACCTGTTACAAGTATATATGGTAGGAACTAGAGTAGTATAACACTAAGTTGGAACCTTTGGACTCGGCTGTGTCGTAGCATGAGAATACACAGGTATTGTTATTGTTACCAACGGAAGATGTAGGTTCTCCCTAATGCACCTGTCACAAGTATATATGGTGGGAACTAGAGTAGTATAACACTAAGTTGGAACCTTTGGACTCGGCTATGTCGTAGCATGAGAATACACAAGTATTGTTATTGGTAACCAACGGAAGATGTAGGTTCTCCCTAATGGACCTGTTACAAGTATATATGGTAGGAACTAGAGTAGTATGACACTAAGTTGGAACCTTTGCACTCGGCTATGTCGTAGCATGAGAATACACAGGTATTGTTATTGTTACCAACGGAAGATGTAGGTTCTCCCTAATGGACCTGTTACAAGTATATATGGTAGGAACTAGAGTAGTATAACACTTAGTTGGAACCTTTGGACTCGGCTGTGTCGTAGCATGAGAATACACAGGTATTGTTATTGTTACCAACGGAATATGTAGGTTCTCCCTAATGGACCTGTCACAAGTATATATGGTGGGAACTAGAGTAGTATAACACTAAGTTGGAACCTTTGGACTCGGCTATGTCGTAGCATGAGAATACACACGTATTGTCATTGGTAACCAACGGAAGATGTAGGTTCTCCCTAATGGACCTGTTACAAGTATATATGGTAGGAACTAGAGTAGTATGACACTAAGTTGGAACCTTTGCACTCGGCTGTGTCGTAGCATGAGAATACACAGGTATTGTTATTGTTACCAACGGAAGATGTAGGTTCTCCCTAATGGACCTGTCACAAGTATATATGGTGGGAAGTAGAGTAGTATAACACTAAGTTGGAACCTTTTACTTGGCTGTGTCGTTGCATGAGAATACACAGGTATTGTTATTGTTACCAACGGAAGATGTAGGTTCTCCCTAATGGACCTGTCACAAGTATATATGGTGGGAACTAGAGTAGTATAACACTAAGTTGGAACCTTTGGACTCGGCTATGTCGTAGCATGAGAATACACAGGTATTGTTATTGTTACCAACGGAAGATGTAGGTTCTCCCTAATGCACCTGTCACAAGTATATATGGTGGGAACTAGAGTAGTATAACACTAAGTTGGAACCTTTGGACTCAGTTATGTCGTAGCATGAGAATACACAAGTATTGTTATTGGTAACCAACGGAAGATGTAGGTTCTCCCTAATGGACCTGTTACAAGTATATATGGTAGGAACTAGAGTAGTATGACACTAAGTTGGAACCTTTGGACTCGGCTGTGTCGTAAGCATGAGAATACACAGGTATTGTTATTGTTACCAACGGAAGATGTAGGTTCTCCCTAATGGACCTGTCACAAGTATATATGGTGGGAAGTAGAGTAGTATAACACTAAGTTGGAACCTTTTACTTGGCTGTGTCGTAGCATGAGAATACACAGGTATTGTTATTGTTACCAACGGAAGATGTAGGTTCTCCCTAATGGACCTGTCACAAGTATATATGGTGGGAACTAGAGTAGTATAACACTAAGTTGGAACCTTTGCACTCGGCTGTGTCGTAGCATGAGAATACACAGGTATTGTTATTGTTACCAACGGAAGATGTAGGTTCTCCCTAATGGACCTGTCACAAGTATATATGGTGGGAACTAGAGTAGTATAACACTAAGTTGGAACCTTTGGACTCGGCTATGTCGTAGCATGAGAATACACAGGTATTGTTATTGTTACCAACGGAAGATGTAGGTTCTCCCTAAAGCACCTGTCACAAGTATATATGGTGGGAACTAGAGTAGTATAACACTAAGTTGGAACCTTTGCACTCGGCTGTGTCGTAGCATGAGAATACAACTTTACAACCTTAACTAGAATAAAATATATTTAAACCAAATGAAGTGTAAAGTTCTAAAGTTCGTGTCAAACATAAAGAAAAAAAAGAAAATCATAACGTAGACTCAGTTATATAAAATCAAAAATAAATGCCTATATAAAATGTAGTGTTATTGTAAGTAATCTTTCCAGCACTCGGCTGTCTGCACATCGATGTACAACATCGACTGGACCGGAGCCTCGCCCAGCGTCAAGAAGTCCATGCTGGTCATCATGAGTCGAGCCAACGTCCCTCTGCAGATGAAACCCACGGGGCTCCAGTGGCGTAACTAAGGGGGGGGGGGGGTTAGGGGGTGAAATCCCCCCCCCCCCCCCGAAACTACATCGAGAATGACTTTACTTAATACTAGATCCCTAAAGCACTTCAGTGTATAACAATCGCAACAAATAATATTTTCATCATATTATTTATCATCCAACTTCACTTAGATAAGATGTATAATTTCTTTCAATAATTCAATTATATTTATGTGTTCATCTACAACTTATATACCTTTCGCTCGAACCAGTAAAAGTAAGGGTGCCTATAAATAAAAATGCATTAATCTAATACTATTACAATATGACGGTCTGTGAATTAAAATTTAAATGTTTGTGACTTGTGACCACAATGTTTCACTTCATCTTGAGATTATATTGAACAACCATAAAACATTAAAAAACAATTTCTATGCAAATCTTATTTAGAAAAATAATTAATACCTACTATAACATTGTAACTTCAATATAATACAAACCAACGAGTAGTGGTTCGAGTAGTATTATTAGAGTCTAAAAGGCACGAAATAATAATTATAGAAGTGAACATTAGTCTACCGTATGAATTACGTTTAAGAATAATTACTGAACATGGTACTGTGAGTGAAATTATCAGCAAAACAGCCCTACTTAATATGATTAATCGGTTGTGATCCAAAGGTTTGACGTCAATCCCCGTTTTTCCCGCCATAAAAAAAGTAAAAGTGTCGGGTAAATTTTATCAATGAAATCTATTCAAAATTAATGTGATGTTATATAACACCGGAAATGGTATTCAACTTGATTGAAGCATAAAAAAGTAGCCGAAAAGTTCCTATTGCGTTTTTTGTTCGATTGTCATTACAATGGAACAAAATGGCGGCCAAAATGACGACTTCAAGGGCATTCGGCAGAATGAGATGTTGTTATTTGTTCAAGGTAAGTCCATAGATGTTGTTATAATATGTTCAAGAGAAGTCCATACATGTTGTTATATGTTCGAGGTAAGTCAATATATGTTGTTATATGTTCAAGGTAAGTCCATAGATGTTGTTATATGTTCAAGGTAAGTCCATAGATGTTGTTATAATATGTTCAAGGTAAGTCCATAGATGTTGTTATATGTTCAAGGTAAGTCTATAGATGTTGATATATGTTCAAGGTAAGTCCATAGATTTGTAGGCTTTACTATCTAATACCTTTTCAGGCTGGTATTTGTAATACGCAGTGGTTGTGTTTATAAGTTTATACTTTATGGCTAATTTTTTATGTATAATGTTTGCAACTTGGTTATGCCTATGAAGATAATCTGTTTGACAAAGCATTTTGCACCCAGGGCCTTGATTCTCTATGGTCAACGATAAGGTGATCACCGGTTTTGGTCGGTATGAGAAGGCTGTGACCCAATCACAGCCATCCACATTCGCTTTCCGTAACGACAGAAACCGGTGAGAAATGTAACACAGATTTATAGAATCGGGCTCCGGATACGATATGTTCAATTGTTTCGCCGTTCATACTACATTTTCTACATTTATCATCCACTGTGACGTCTTTTATTATGTACTTTTTGTAATTGATAGTCTTGATTACTTTATCTTGAATACCAATCATAAATCCCTATGTTTCGCTGAAAATGTCCCCGGACGTTAATCATTTGTTCGATGCTACCCTATCGACGTTATCTTTAAGAAGTTCTTTATAATGTCTGCTATGTAACGTCTTTTCTGATATTCTGACCTCCTTTGCTGTGTCAGAATTTAGTTTTTGAAGCAAGTTTAAATTTCCGTCATTTAAATTGAGGGGAGAGAGCTACTTGTCTGCCGATACTATAGCTCTTTGAAGTTGTGCATGTGGGCATTTTGTATAAAAGTACTTTCTTAGAATTTCAATTTGTTTATAATATAAATTGTTTAAATCAATCAAGCCTCTTCCCCCTTTTTCTCTTGGTAGAGTCATTCTTTCTATTGCTGACTTAGGGTGATGACTTCTGTATTTGGTGAATGTTGTGCGGGTGAGAATTTCCAGGGCATGAATTTCTGTCTGTGTCTAATTAATAATTCCAAATGAATATGTCAGTACCGGTATAGCATTAGTGTCAATTTTTTGATCTTGTTTTTACCATTTAGTTGTGTTTTTAAAATGGATCCTATTCATTTCTTGTATGCAGAAATTAATTTACTTTTCGTCATATTATGATCAATTCGTTTAGCCTGCGCAAATCCTAGATATATGTATATGTCTTCTTCATCCATTACTCCAATTCGGCTGTCTTCGTCGATTTCAAACTCTTCTAATTTCGTAATCTTTCCTTTGATGACATGAAGTGACTTACATTTATCAATTCCAAAATCCATACATATATCTCTACTGAATTCTAACGTTGAGTTTAATAAAATTGTCATGTGTGTCGCATTAAGAGCATATAGCTTGAGATCGTCCATGTAGAATAGATGAGAAAGTGTGTGGCAAACCGTATTACCGTCCTTTACCTTGAAACCATGTGTAGATTTGTTAAGTATGTGAGATAATGGATTTAATGAAAGAAAAACCATAATGCACTAAAAGAGTCACCTTGAAAAATACCTCGTCGGATGTAAACTGGGTCAGTACATATCTGCTCTTTGCCTACGTTTAACTTCAATGTTGTTTTTCAACTTGTCATCGCTGTACGCAAAAAGTTTACTATCAGTGGGTTTACTTTATAAATTTCCAGTATCTGTATTAGCCACGAATGTGTTGACGAATCATACGCTTTCTTGTAATCAATATAGCTAACGGGAATGTTTCTCTTCTTGTTGAATGCTTGGTTCATTACAACAGAATCGATAATTAATTGTTCCTTACACCCTTGCGACAATTTACGACATCCCTTTTGTTCTTCAGCTAATATATTGTGTTCTTCGCAGTGACTATATATTTTATTTGTTATGCACGATGTCAAGATTTTGTATATCGTTGGTGAGCATGTAATTGGTCTATACTTACTTGGATTTTTGGTGTCATTATCTTTTGGTTTAAGAAATGTTATTCCTTCAGTAAAGAAATCTGGTAAATCCTTGTCTCCTAATATAAATTCATTAAGACATTTAGCAATCTGGGTGTGCATGTTTGAAAACTTCTTGTACCAAAAATTTTGAATGTTATCATTACCGGGTGCTTTCAATTATGAGTATTTCGTATCGTTGTTTTTATATCGTTTACACTGATGCCATCAAATGTCATTTCTTCGATATCACTCATTGCCTCAATTTCATCTAGAATCCATGTTGCATTGTGATTGAGCATTAATGGGTTACCCCATATCCCACCCCAAAACCGCTCAATCTCTGTCTTCGATGGAAAACCAGTTCCTACTATTTCTTCTTTATTGTTAGTTTTCTGATAGAATTCTTTTTCTTTTTCTTTATACATTTCGTTTTGTTATTTTCTATTACTAAACTCTTTATACCTTCGTAATCTTTTTGCTTTAGAGTGTCCAAATATTCGTTTGTAGCCTCGTTCGGTGTTTCATGTATAGTATGGATTTTGAACCTTTCAAATATGTTTTGGCAGTATTGTAATATCTTTTTAGATCTATTACCCATCCTGAATTGTTCTAATCTTCCAATATCTCTCCTTAACTCGTTGATCGGTTTGACGAATCTCCGTTCCCATTTTGGAGTCTTATTTGTTTTTATGTTCTGAGAATGTACCAATTTTATTTTTAATCCTAATTGTTTGACCACTGCTACGGCTCCACAATATATTGCTGCATGCACTTCCTCAAACGACAATTCTTTCTTCGCGTAATCTAACAATATATGTGCGTTCATTACGTGCATTAGTATGTCCATTTGCTTAGACTGTCTAGGTTTAGGAATTCTTGGTCTCTTGTTCGGTTCTATAAGTGCAAATTCTGACAAAGCATTTTCAAAAGCTAAATGTATTATGTCCTAAAACTCGTCTATTTCTTGTGTGTTCCTTCTTGTATCCTCTTCTTGATCAATGTTATTTATAGGTGGGTGTTGTTGATGTACCTCTTGTGTGTTCTGATCTTCTGGTAGATCTACTTGTTCCATTAATTCTTGTCGTAGATGATCATTGTTTCTTGATGCTTCCATGATGTGCTCCTCGTTCGCCAAATCCTCTTCATTTTCTTGATCGGTTTGTAACTCTTCCTCTACTTCATGTCTTATTACGTTTAATAGATTAAATGGTAGCATACCATTACTTACAATTATTCTCCGTTGGTCTGCTACTCTTTGTTCGGTTACATCTACTAACGAGTGTTCACGTGTAAAAGCTCGGTGCAGTTCTTGTCGATATCCAACTAATCTAGTTTCTAATAACGTAATTCTATAATAGTTGCGCATCACACAAATGTTCATGTTTTCTGTCCATTTGATACGCTGCCCGACTCTTCCAGATTTGGTGGTCTGTTGCGATAACACATCAGAATCATCCATAATCTGTTTGTTTATGTAGGGGCCTACTAAATGTCAAATGTTCATTCCTTTCAAACTAAGTTTTTTGTCACAGAAAGTTAATATTGTTTTTCAAAGAAATCAAAGCACATAATGTCACACTTTTCTTTACACTCACAACTTGGCCGTGCCCCGTCAGTATAAATAACACACGCAATTACAAGGCGCTGAGTTGGAGTTGAATGACAGCTTCAATTTTCACAGATTCCGAAGACGAAATCTTCTTAATTCTGGAAACAAATTTAAAAGTGCTTACATACAACCGTAAAATAAATATCTAGTTACAATATTATCGAATCAAATTATAAATATGAGACCTTGACGTGTCCAGATCTAGCTTATTATTATTATTATTATTATTATTATTATTATTATTATTATTATTATTATTATTATTATTATTATTATTATTATTATTATTATTATTATTATTATTATTGTTTTACTGTTGCAATACATACAAACTCGGTCACAACCGGCATAAACATGTTGTACGGACATAAATGTCAAGTATTTCCATGTGTTTACCTTATTAAAATCTACTTAGAACTACTTAATATATCATTGTCCATATTATTTTTCCAAACCGAACTGTGGATGCTATGTACGGTCGTTGCCGATGTGTACTCATCCCAGCATTCGCTCTTCGTACGGTGGAAAACCACGAAAACCACCATCAGGATAGATAACTTCTTGAAGTCTTCATTCTTCTTAGTTCAAAATTTTTCGCACTATCCTACATGTGTTCAAAATTATTGCTTTTTACATCTCGATGTATATGTTCGGTTGGAGACCAAATAGTTTAATACTGTCATGGAGTTTACGCGGAACAATTCCATTTGCTGATATAATTAACGGTACAACAGTTACATTATTCTGCTTCCACAATCTTTTTATTTCAATAGATAACTCCTTATATCTGTTTATCTTTTCCCGCCAAGTTGTCTCTACATTGTGGCATAAAGGGACAGCAACATCAATTAAAATCGTTTCTTCTTTCTTCTTGTCAATAAATGTAATATCCGGTCTATTGTGATGAATGGTTTGGTCTGTTATAACTGCCCGGTCGTAATATAATTTGTAGTCTTTACTATCTAATACCTTTTCAGGCTTGTATTTGTAATACGCAGTGGTTGTGTTTATAAGTTTATATTTTATGGCTAATTTTGTATGTATAATGTTTGCAACTTGGTTATGCCTATGAAGATAATCTGTTTGACACAGCATTTTGCACCCAGATACGATATGTTCAATTGTTTCGCCGTTCGTATAACATTTTCTACATTTATCATCCACTGTGACGTCTTTCATTATTATTATTATTTGTATTATTATTATTATTTCTATTATTATTAGGGATGGCTTCAAGTCATCCAGTGTGAAACTGATCCAATACCCAACTCATCCAATCAATTCGACGAATATTACTATTTATTATATTAATATAAAATAAAATGAGTTTTGCGGCAAGTGATCCAGAGCTCAAGTCATCCAAACAATTACCTGCCTGAAATAATGGACGAATAATACATCAAATAAAAATAATAATAAATAAAATAAATAAAATAAATAAATTCACATTTAGAGTCTACCCACTCAGTAACTAAACTGATTTGCAGTGGAGGACTTTAATTTAAAGTGACTAAACCAACCCTGTAGGCTTCGAACACCATCGACGAGTGAGCGATAACCAATCAAAGATCGATATTTCAAATATGAAACATATGAATCAGTGATTGGACAGTGCGAACACCTGCGGACAAAATGCCAGAATCAACAAGGCCGATTCAGAACAACTTTGAATTTATTGAGTGCTTCGTTGCTAGGACGGCTCCTAAGTCACCGTTTACTTATTCCTAAGCCAAGAAGTAATGGAATTGAATCCACATTAGAAGTTAAAAAACTTCTGCCTGAAGCGGGATTTGAACCCGGGACCTTCTGCATTGGAAGCAGGGATGCTAACCACTGGACCAACGAGCCACCTAAAATTAATTACTGCATCAGTTTCACATTGGATCACATGCACTCTGGATGAGTTTCACCACTCCGTATTTAAAATAATAATATAAATATTCAGCAGTTTAATACGAAATAATTCAAGTCATCCAAAGAGAGAGACAGAAGACTCGATCCACGCGGCAGGCGGCAAGCACGCTACCAAGTAGCGCGCGAAACGAGGACATTCGCGCTTACGATGACACCTCCGCTCGTGTTCTGGAGATTTCGTACTTTGAGTTCATCGAGATGTACGAGGCTTTAATGAGGAATCCAAAAATCGAAACCCCAAATCTCTGATTACTATACTTCCCTCCCGTTTCACGATGTATAATTTGAAAAGTGTATTTTGTCGGAAAATTTTAGTTTTCACAAAAAAGTGGATAAACCCCCCCACATATTTCAAAATAAACAAAATTATTCCTGCAGTTTCAGCGCTAACAATGCTACTAAAGTGTTCAGTTTGAAAATTTCAAATACGTGGTACGATGCAGATACCACCACGAAGTACAATTTCAGAAGTTTAGAAAAAGAGTTCCGTCGGTAGCGTTTCCGAGTCATCACCCTCCTATAGAACGGAACACACCATTAGTGAGCAAGAGGCCCGAGCCCGAGCCCGAAACAATAGGTTGAGCCCGTGCCCGAACGTGAAAAGGCCGGCCCGCACAAGCACTGTGTGGCCACAAGGAATCACCGTCCTCGAAGCTCTGTTGATGGTGCCTGCTTTGGAGAATGGATGTAAATCATCCGCCTACACAGGTTTCTTGAGACGGCCCTCCATAGCAAGAAAGCGCTGGATTTCCGAATCCTGGATTATAGGAATTAGGACATCGTCCCTTCGCTTCGCTGTGTTGAGAATACGTGAGGGTTTTCATCTATAATGTAGAGCTTGATGACTTCCCACGACAACACGTATACTTCACTTCACGCCATTCGGCGCTCGCAATTTATAATATCGTATATATCATATTATATAAATATTTTTTCGAATAACTCAACAAAACTCAGGTTAGGTCAGTCACGAAAGCACGGACACTTGTACTGACAAACACCCGAGGACACAGGACCCAAACTGGGGCCGTTCCGCAGCTACGACACACGTTCACGGGTGAGCGCACAACACCACAGCACCCCGCACCAACCGGCTGGACCCACGCAAGCTGAAGTACTGTGAAAACATTTGTTTACGTTCTTCCGACACTGCATTGTTGCAATATTGCAGATGTCCTTTGACTGACACATCAACTGTTTCCAAACAAAGATTCCGTATTATGACTGAAAACAAAATAAGAACGCGTAAACTCTGTTTGGAGACAACCATTTGCATGTGTTATCATTTTCTTGAACTTTTACCTGCACACATCAATCTATACGGCTTGAAACTGTGATATTTCCTGGATAACCTATGTGTCTTCTATTGACAGGACAAATGTAAACAAGCAATGTGTACCTCATAATGGCTGCCACGTGACGTCTATTGAAAGCTACCTATATTGCAACAATGAAGTGTCGGAAGAACGTAAACAAATTTTTACAGTGTACCTCAGTATAGCCACCGTGCGATACCGGAAATGACGTTATTGCAGACTCTCTTTTCAGAATTGATCTAGGACCCTTAGATAAAGCTATCACGGCCCTCTAGATCAAAGATATTATAATATGCCCTCTCTAGATCTTCATTGACAACAATGCACAACAGGGAAAGGGCACCTTCAAATAACTGTCAAGGACCCTTAGTTAGAGTTAATCTGGGTCTTTTAATTATTTTTGAAAATCATCTATTGGGCTTTGCACTGCGACATTATCCCACTAACAGCGCCAGCCTTCATCCATTTCGCGCCGCGCGCTTATTGGTTCGTGCGCCGAGGCAGAGCGTGTCAGCCAATCACAGGGCCCGATCTGACTTCTTACCGTGGCGGGATTACAAAGATGTCTGTTTTATTCCATAGTTTAAAAGAATATTTCCTATACCGTTGTGTTGATAGTAAACCACGTACTCGTTTATGCATACATTAATAAACTAATCGTTCCATTAAGTTCATAATAGGAATGGTGAAACTAAAGTGATATTTATTTGTAATTCGCTGATTATTTTCTCAGGTGTATGTGACTCGTTGCTACGAAGAAGCAAATAGAAGGCGCGAACACCTTTATTTTAAATGGGGGGGGGGGGGGGGGCGGTCACGAATTACACAATTTGCATAACGATTTCGTTATAGGTTGTAGAATCGTTTAGCATGCTATTCGCCGTAGTAAATTAGTTTTCAACTTTTGCAACTTTTCCCGCAGGAATCCATTTAACGTTTCTACCAGGTTCAGAAGTCACCACAGCTCGACAAATGCTTGATGACATAAATGTGCTCTTTATACTATTAACACAAAATTGAATCAGGATGTTATTGTGGAGTATGCTAGCGTTGTATGGAGTCCGTACCACATTACAAAGATCGAAAATATTGAGAAGGTACAAAAAAAGTTTATAAGGATGTTGTGTTATAGTTGTTTTAATACTGTTTAACGGTTTAACATAGGAAGGATTACGTAAATCACTGTAAAAATATATCCTTGATGACATTGGACAACAGGCGTAAACTGTTGGACATGATGTTTTTGTATAAACTAGTTAATAACATGTTCGATTCGCTTTTACTCAGATTTTTAAACTTTTTCGTGCCTACCAGACACACTAGAAGTCACCCTTCTTTTTATGTTTGTAACAACAGGATTGATGTTTTAAAGTATGCAACCATTGGTAGGTTACAAACCTCTTTTAACTCTTTGGCTAAACTAGTGTGTAATCAAGTTGATCTGTTTTCTGACAATTTAATATGTTTTAGGGATAAAATAATGAATGTGTTAAATAATATGAGATAGGGTTGATGTAAACAATGAGTTGACTATGTACATCTATGTACATTTATTGTGAATTGTAATCCTTACAAATTTTGTTTTATTTTCAGGTTATATTACATTTACACTTGTGGAGTTTAAATACTATGTTTTAAATAAAGGCTTTATTATTATTATTATTATTATTATTATTATTATTTTTATTATTATTATTATTATTATTATTATTATTATTATTATTATTATTATTATTATTATTATTATTATTATTGTTATTATTAGTAGGGCCTACTTAATTTTGGTTTTGGCAGCAGTGGGAGCCTAAAATTTCATCCCACTAGTGTTTTTTTCGGGTATTTGGATGCTTGCTGTGGTAATCTTGTAATGAACGAATTAAGAGGTTCGGGGTAAAGCCCCAGCAGCTGGACGCAAAAACGTTATACGAAATTCTCTTATCAAGTGCCCGGAAATGGCTTCTAGATTAATTCATTATTCACTCAGAAGGATTTTTGTGAGTTAAACTTATTATTACAACTGATACCATTTTAAAGTTAAAGGGGTGTGGGGATAAGGAGTGTAAGTCTTATACCCATATGTGGTCCTTTGGTCGGGCAATCATGGGGAGCGATGGGTAGATCGCCCTCCCCCCCACCCTGTATCTGCTTTGCTACTGTACCTTCATTAAAAACAAATTAATTTTAAAATGCAAATAAATTGTGTTCTTTTTACTGTGATTGTATATTTAAATTGAAAATAAAAACAATCTTCAAACGTTTTTTGTAAATGAGGATAGCTCAAAACTCAAACTATGTTAGTTGTAGACCAAGTGGTTTTCTAGGGAGGGGGTCAGAGAATAGTGTGGGGGGTTTAATTGCCCCCTCACCCTTTGTTACGCGCCTAGCAATTAGTGGACGTAGCAGAGGTACAGACTACAGGTACTAGATTGAACCAAAATTTGAACTACGAACGTTCAGCATTAGACGCGCGAATACACGGGTGGTAAGTGTTCGTTGGTGGGCGCGTGAATTCGGTACATACCAATATATTCGACCTTTGAGATTTATCGGTGGATTTATAAAGCCTACATAAAATCATATCTCGAAGATACGAGTAGTATGAAGTATGAACCACATCGGGTGAAAAGTGAAATGAAAGTCATGCCTTACCTATTTTGTATTTGTGTTTTGTTTGACCCATTGTTGCTTTGGATTTGTTTTCTGTACGGGAAATAACATGCAAACAACTGTCACCTTGGTCACAAAGGGTGGCCCTAGATGTATGGGAAGTATGAATTCTAGCCTAAGGGAGTGTTCTTTTCTGTCAAATTGAAGTAGTAACGAAAAGCTGACAAATAAAGATTGCACATTCTATTCAATATTAGAGAGTAAACGAGATCTAAAGACAACAATCAAATCCTTACGAAATCAGCTAAACTTTGTACAAACTCAGATCCCTAAGTAACATGCCCAGCCAGGCCCTTTAATGAAGATGGAGCATTCAAAATAAAATTATCCCAAGCCAATAGTTGCAATATATTTTAAACTAGGAAAAGGAGTGCTTTTGTGGTGTCAGAAAGATAACAAGCTCAAATTTTCAGAATATGTTCTAATCAGTTCCATTATACTTCTGTAAAAATGTTTCACATAAAAGCGTGTCGGAACACCAGCAAAAAATTATAAAACACCTTATTTTGATCTTTTAGGCTGATGCATATTTTCTGTAATAACTTAACAAATAACACACTTATATGCCTAATTTACCACTAAGAATGTGTATGTACCTTATATCTACCCATATTCATTCAAATAAGTTAATGTTTTTATTATTTTCTACATAATATATTAAATAATTTGCAAAAATAATTGGAAATTCGTTTCGCCCGTTTTCCAAGTCGATCACAAGTTACAAACAAAAATTAAGAAAATAATTACTTGCACCATTAGATAGGCCTATTCATTGGATAAAAATTGTGTGTTTCAGTTTTCGTTTTCTAAACGTCGTCGGAAGAGGATTCTAGTCGACGGGGCCAACTCCAAGCTGAGAGATCGTACGGAAAAAGATGTTTCGGTGAGCGCACAGTGGGCGGAGATTGTTACTCTGTTCGTTCATTCTCGGGTGAGATCGTAACTACCCCCGTTTCGTTGACTGGCGCTGGTCACGTGACCCACCAGTAGGTCTCACGCAGCGGAGGAGTTCGTATCGGGCCGCTGTACAAGAACAAACCGCTTCCGCACGCGGTAGCCGTACGTTTTAGGTACGAATGTTGTATGCGCGTAGCGTAAATATATCGTTACTTACGACGGGGTCACGATAAAACATACATACATACAAAATACGATGATCCGTTAGACTACATCTAAGCCTACAATGCTCGCCATTGACGTAACGGGTTGTAAGAAAGGAGCATAGGAACCACTTCCACAAAAACAACAAAAACAACAACAACGACGACGAAAATAACAGTAATGGGCCGTTTACATAACTGTCTAGTGATTAGTGACTAGCCCACTTGACTAAGCCACAGGCTTCTTTCATTGGCTGGGAGGGAGAATACTGCGCTGTGATTGGCTGTGACTAAGGTTTGTCTTGACTTGACTAAGAAATTGAACATATTTCAATTCTACTGCGCTGTGATTGGCTGTGACTAAGGTTTGTCTTGACTTGACTAAGAAATTGAACATATTTCAATTCCTTAGTCAAGTCAAGAGAAACCTTAGTCACAGCCAATCACAGCGCAGTATTCTCCCTCCCAGCCAATGAAAGAAGTCTGTGGCTTAGACACGGGGGTTAGTCAATAATCACTAGTCAGTTATGTAAACGGCCCATAACGCACACCCATAGACACAGACGTCTAATGTGTGCGTGTGAGCGTATAGTCTATATCGTAGTCGTAGCTGTGGAGTACGTCGTAAAAACCCCAAAATAATAATCTCGTAAATGGCTTTGACAGCTGTTACTAGTGACTATAAACACAAATGGAATGATAAATGAAACAGCTATCATTACGTCAACTTGATGGCGCCGTGTCAAATATTATAAACAAAACAAAGTGACGGACACGTTTACTGACAGTGCGAAATGCTAATAGATGATTTTCAAAACTGATGTATGTAGGACCCTTTCTAAATCGTCAATGATTGAATCGTTACAATAAAATCGTTAAAAAAATCGTCACAAATTTCAAATGTGGCGTTTCTAGTACGAGTGGAGAGTTGTTATGTTCAGTTTCACTTTCATTCATAACTTCCACGTCTGACTCGCCCCATTCACTCTTGTCAGGCCACAAGCTGCATCCTGGCCTGGGTTCCCCTTTTCCAACGTGTTTCAGGGGTGTAGACGAACCAATTTCAAATGTGGTGTTTCTTGGGCGGGTGGAGAGTTGTTACCACCGACTGTTTCAACGTCCAAGCTTTAAAGAATGCAATTATTAAATAATTGATTCCCTTTTTCATACATAGTTACATAATATTATCAGAGATTACATTCGTGCCAGGGTAGGCGGGGGCGGCAAAACTACCAAATCAGATGCCAGACTTGAAGTTTGTGGTCACATGCAGGGTGCACCTAGGCTAAAATGTGCAAAGCCAAATCATATATTTTCTTATTATTTTCTATTAAAACTTATTTTTCGTTCCACCTGCTACAAAACTCAAAACGTTCCATTTACATACCTAGACCCGTATTACCTAGGGGCACTGGTTTATGGTGAATACAATTACTCGATTTCGGTACAGTAACAGTTTCATTATCGGTTTATTGGCAGGTATATAAAGCGAGGTTAATGTTTCAAAAATTGTGCATAAAGTGGTTCTTAAAATTTTCAAAAATCTTACTTTGTAAATATTAGCCTTCTACACAATTACGTCGAAAGAAAGACAGTATGCAATATGCATGTAAAAGTTGGGAGATACTCCTATGCGAGATGGATTGAGACACTATTTTTATGTCAACGCCAGCCAAAATAAAAAAAATCGCGTTGTAATAAAAAATATCTGGAAATTTAATGTTTTTCAACTTGAATTTCAGTGTTATTCACCAATTTACACTAAGTACACAAATGTCGGTGTTTGGCGGCGATTCAAATTTTCCCGGTTTAAAATGGATGAATTATCGATGATCATTATGTGAAATTAAACGACTCATCGACATTTAGGTGTTATCGTTATCGTTATCATAGGTTTCTATCGATATTACGTGCGCGAGTCAAATAAATACATATTCTATTCATGATGATTGATGAAGCATTGGTTAGTTTTAATGCACTATATATAATGCACTAACTATGCATACTATTATTAAACCTTGAAAAAAAAATGCTAGAAAATTAACTAATAAAAAGACCATTTACATTCTTATAACTTTGAGTTCTTGAGGTATTGATGGAGGGGGGGTGTACCTACCTCTAAACTACGAGGGGGTGATGTGCTTTTAAATTCGCAAAGGGGTTTCACATCTGATATTTCCTTTACGTCATAGCAACGGCCCAACGAGGCACATAGTAAATGGTATATCCCCCGGCAATTACTTTGTTTACTTGAATGTTTTATGAAGGTTAAAAAAGGGGTAAGTATAGAAATGCAAGGTGAATCACTGACAATCAGCCGGCCGCTCACTTCCGCGTTGACCTGGTACTGGTTTTGTTGGTGGAACGTCTGGCCTCCGGTATTAGGGGTTGGTTTCATTCATCCTTTCAAGTTTCTCAGAATCGTAAGCTATTTGCGGTGACTCCCCCCCCCCCCCCCCGCCCAGGTGTCACTAACAGTTAGGGCCATCGACCTTTGTAGATTGACTATATTGGCTTGAATATGTGGACGACAGGGACCTACTCATAGTTATTTCCATAAATACTTTTTAGTCGTCCATGTGGTATGTAATTAAACATAATAATAAAACAAACTGCAATTTCCTACTTTTAGACGGTTATTTTCACGTGAGCAATGAAATACGTCGTAGGCCTACGTGTAAACTACGGTAGGCAATAAACAAAAATGCAAAAAATTTGCAAAAAAGAGGCCAAGCCCAAAACGGAGAAGACAAACCGTTACAAACCAAAGAGGGCACACGTACAAAAATGCCAATTTCAAAAGAGGCTCAACATTTAAAGGGGTAATATCTAAAATTGTGGCCAAGCCAATTATTTATTTCCAATATATAAATATAGTTATTATAATTAATTAAATAAACAAATATATAAATGTTTACATCACTTAATAATTGATAAATAAATAAATTACATTAATACAAAATTAAATTAACTTATTGAAACATTTCGAGGTGGGGAAAACCAAATGAACACACTGTAATTGTATTTATAATTAAAAGCTTGGCCGATGAATTTGCATTCTCAGTTTTATTTTCCAAGTACTGAAATGTTTCTTGATGACATTATTAAATTGATTTTAAAGTTCATTAACTTGATGAGTTATTACCATTATTGCTTTATAGTACGTAATATTAATAATATATTACCCCAAGCCAAATTACAAATTCATTACAATTAGAATAATACAATTACAAGAATTTGTTCAATAGTAAAGTACAAGGTGGTAAGTAAAGATATATGTCTAAATGTTGTCAAATAGAGATAAAAATACACCTAAGCATAAAGTTGGTGGCAGAACTCTGTCGGCCATGATTTGAAAGATAGGAGGTATCGGTAGCTCCACGGTGACTACCGACTACTACCGACTACCGACGACTGTGCTAAAATCAGTGACATACGATTTGGTGCTTGATTTCGTTCAGCATTGTGATAGTCGGCTGTGACCGTAAATCTAACTACAATGGAGAAATACTATTTGCTGGTACCTTCTAGCCTCGGAACGGGTGCAGTTATCACCTCAAATAAAATTGTGACAAATTTCAAATTTGACAACTTTCAGGAATAGCCCCCAGTATATACTTGTGTATTGTTTTTTTTTTACTTTAGGATAATATACTCAATAATTTGAGTTAAATTCGCTGTAATTCAAATTTGCACATCTTTCTAAATTTTTTTTGATTTCGTGTCTACGACAAAAAATGACAATTTACGCTCGAGTCCTAGCTGTGTTTTTTTGTTTATTGTTATATTGTAACAACAAAATGCCCTTTTCAGGTCCACAATTGTTTATTTGATCGACTTGTTTTTTGTTTATTGTTATATTGTAACAACAAAATGCCCTTTCAGGTCCACAATTGTTTATTTGATCGACTTGTTTATAATACTTCATTGACAAGTTCTTTAAATATTCAATTGATTGTCGTAAAATCACCAATAAGCATTATATTAATCTTTCAGATTTATGTAGGCCTACATTTCGTTTTATGTGTGTGTATATGTGTGCATTTTGCAATTAAAACATAATATGGTACCGGTATCGGCCTATTTGACATACTTTGACATAGGCTTCTCTTTGTTTGCATCGATACACGATTACGTTTCATTTAGCAAGAAACTATGCTAACTCACGCACGTTCATCTTCACGCACTCAAAGTTCATCTTCACGCACTCAAATGCACTCCCATCCCACACAGTAATCACGCAAGACCTCGAAACGTATACAATATTGATATTATTAGAGGAGCAAATATGGCGAGGTTTCTCCCAGCAAAAATATAATTTATGTTTTAGGGTTAGTTTAGTGCCTCGGAAGAGCTGTGCAAGGTGGACTCCAAATATATGGACTAAATATTAATTTTCTAAATCACGTCAGCCAATCACTGCCACCTTCTTTAGACGTCAATTTCATTGCTGATCTATGCTTTTTTTGCAGTTATTTAGATTTTAGATGACTCCAAAGCAGTTTGACAGGGCCCAGGCTAATAATTCAAATGAAGGGGGCTGGGAAGTGAAAACTTTTATTCACAGCTACCTGGCAAATGGCATTAGAAAAGTAATAATGTATGCAGACTGTAGGGCTGTATAATGTTGTTACCAAGCCAAGTATTACAACGACTGCAACCGATAGTTGAGCGGTAACACGAGATAGTATTCGGGACGTTGCCGGTTAGATATTCGATTCCGTTATCACTTTGGTAATCTTGATTGAAAATTTTGGCCAGGATTTTTAAGTCAAAATACGATCGCTGGGATTGAGCCCCCAAAAATTGTACATTTGCGTCAATCCATCCTCACACCGACAAACACTAGTATAATTATCTACGTAGCTGAAGAGGTAAATGTTGGGTCTGAGCAGGTTACTGCGAAACAGTATTACTATTAGTTCACTGTGTAGGTGTCTCCGGAAGGGGGGGGGGGGGAGGGAGGGGGCTTGGTGCGTAAGCCGTGTGTGCATACAGGCTTACCGCAAGATAATTTACCCATATTGACCGTCCGTTTATAAACAATTACAAGTAAGCACACGATATTTAAAAAAAATTCCTGCATGTGGTCCTAGGTATATGAGAAGGGGCATCAACTCGTTACGCAAGACCTTCAAAGACTGATATATAATCATGTCTGCGCAAGACTAATCTAACTATCGGTTGGTTGGATAGTCAAGTCGGCGAATATTCTCTTGCCCTGCTTAGCCCAAATACATTTCCTCGTCTCGTCTTCAATCACATTCACAGCTCGAGCTAACGTTGTCAAGGTCGACTGGTTTGTGTGTGATGTTGGTAGGCGCGGGGGGATGAAGACTGCTGGACTTCGGCAGCCAATAGGAGGCTGGCCCGCCCGTCTTCGCTCGGCTCGGAGGAATGTATCTGTGTCGCGACAGAGCGAGTTACCAGACGGTGTTTAGAAATAATATTGGAACGCAAAACATGCACTTTGTTAGTGCAATTTCTGATTAAACCGTTGAACTTACAGTTACACTTTTTTTTTTCAAATCTCACATTGATTCAAACTCTGATTTGTGTTACTTACTTCTTCTAGAAAATATTTCAAACGTCTCTTATTATGCGATAAAGTTGCACGGTCATGAGACTATTTTAACATTATCGACAATGTTTATATCATTATAAGTCAAAAGTGCTTTATTATTTGGAAAATGTGACTACGCGAAAGCAACGAACACATCTTTGTGAGCGAAACTGCAAAATATGGTTATGATCCTATTACCCATTAACCTGCAATAGCCACAAAACCGAGCGCTTGCATTCAGCTCCGCGCGTCCCGCATCTTGTCGACTCGAATCCTCTTAATTGTTGCGTTGTTTGAGAGACTGTATTCTCCATACGAACCGTAGCGCCGCCTCTGCCGGCTATCCGCTATATAGTGCAAGCGAATCTCGACCACCTTGACTTCATACAAGTAGTGTTACCAATCCCTTTCAACACATTCTAATCAACACACAACAAAATAAATAAAAATAAAATAAAAAATAAATTCACATTTAGGGTCTACCCACTCAGTAACGAAACTGATTTGCAGTGGGGGACTTTAATTTAAAGCGACTAAACCAACCCTGTAGGCTCCGAACACCATCGGCGAGGGAGCGATAACCAATCACAGATCGATATTTAAAATACGAAACATATGAATCAGTGATTCTTAGCATGTTTAGAAGGTGGAAACCCTTCTACCACTAATACCTTTCATTCTATTGCTTTCTGCTAATGAAACTTACGATTGCGTACTTCATTCGAACTACAGGTATTTCGGTTGTTTTGCACTGGACAGTGTGAATGCACACGTGCACTTATCCAGTATATTATAAGTATATTACCCTTTTAGCTTCACCGATGTGGGATGTGTCACACGTGCACACAGAAAAGGTTTCTTGTGTAACTATGTAGCTTGTTTGACGTATAATGTGCCGACCACAGATAACTAATTATCACGAAGTGAATTTATTATCTGTGGTGCCGACAATACAATTTGCGGACAACGCTAAAGAGCCCACTGCTTGCTTTAATAAATGAAAATTAAACAAATTGATCAAAAACTTTTATGGAGGTGGGGGAAGGGGAGTGGGGGTAGCGGGCCTATTTAGGCTGCTGCATAATACCACGTTAATCTAACCCTTCGATATAGAACATTATTTTTTCCGTTAGCGTTAGTTCAATTAAAAAGGAACCACGTGTGCCAAGTGCAAGTGCAAATTAGTGATTTGTGTAAGTATGAGTTATTATAAGTGCAATGGGTAATGGCAGTGCTATGGGGTAATGGATGGGTAAGTGCATTGTTAAAGTGTTCAGCACGGACTGCACACAACAATAAGATTGTGATTTTCTTTTAGTTTCCTCGTACTTTCTCACAATCGCTAATAGTTGTCAATAGTGTGAATACATTGGCCTTCCTGAAGACATGACTACTTTAGCTTACAATGGGTAAGTAATATAATGGTATGACATTAAAAGCCACAGTTTGTTGTGTTTTTAGAGACTATATGGTAACTACTTTTAGTTTTCATTTTAACTGATGATGATTGTGGCCCCTTCACCGTCAAAACCCAATCCCAAAACGACGAGTAAAATAGTTAAGTCTGTGGTTTTTGCAACGGGGAAAATGCACCGCTATTGCCAAATGATTTGTTTGCGGTTTTAATTGTCAAAGGTTTTGAAACAATTGGATCAGCTTACCGTGAACCTGATCCAATCACCAACAAAATATTGGAGCACAAGACAAAGACATTATGCGAGTTCCCCCATAAATTTCATCGAGTGTGTAGGAGGAGCGCATATGTCGGCAAAAGACGAATTGCCACCAAGCAAAAAAGTGCGGAGAATGATGACGATATTCCAACCCCGTCAAAACGCGCATTGCGTGCAGAAAGTGCACAGTTTGATTGGAATGTCCACTGTCTTCTCTGTAGTGAAGTGAAATTCAGGATAAACATAAGAAGGACCACACCTTTTCTTACGTCAATATGAAGCCTGATTTGGTTAAGGAAAATGTTTTAACTGCCGCAGAAAAGCGCAATGAAGAAAATATTAGACAAGAATAGCACAGCTTACAGTGTAGATCTTTTCGCAGTAAATGCCAGGTACCACAGACCTGAACCACATTAGAACCTGAACACATTGTTACCTGAACTACATTAGTGAAACAATTATTCAGGGGCAATTAAATTAAGAGAAAAGTCATGCTATGATCAAGCCGCCAATTTTGCTTTAAAATTTTATAAAGAAGACCTCATTAGACTACAGTTAAATAATTGCTACGTCTTCTACAAATAAATGTAAATCGATTTTTGCGGTTCAATATCGATTTATTGGCGCTTTTATAAAGCAATAGGTAACACAATGGTAATTATAATAATTTTTTTCATAGGAATTACCTGCCCGGGTGACTAACTAAGGTGTTGCAGTATTTGGAATAATTAGGGAGGAATATCTCACGGCTTATAGTATGACTCAGTCGCAGCGTTCGCCTTGTGACAGGAACACCTCAGAAAAACTTCAGTAAGGACTACCAGGGGCCGGTATCGAACCGTTGACCTTCCGCCAGACGTCAATTGTTGACAAGAGCAAACTATTTAATGACTTAAATATACGACACTTTTTGTTCTTCCGCCAACGGTTTGTTCTACACTAGTGAAAAACCGTTTTAAAACTAGATAATTTTTTTATCAAGAACGGTTGCTCTTAGAAGATCGATTTAAGAAACGGGGTCACTGAAGTAGAGTGATATGTTCGATTTTTCAAAATCAGCCCAATCGGCTCGATCATTAGCGAGATATACAACAGAATGTATAACATTTATATAAGTGCGAAATGTCTGAGTGTTTATTAACATATCTACCTGGACCTTTCGCTTGACAGTGTCACGAGGGAAAATATCTCATACGATTGCAGCGTTACGGCACATTCTTAAAAATGTACTTCGTGCTGGTACCTGCATCGTACTACATTTTTGAGATTTTCAAACTGAACACTCTAGTAACATTGTTGGCACTGACGACTAGATGAATCATTTTGTTTATTTTGAAATATGTGGGGGGGGTTAACCACTTTTTTGTGAAAACTAAAATTTTCGGTGAAATTACACTTTCCAAATTATACATCGTGAAACGGGAGAGAAGTATAGTAATCAGAGACTTGGGGTTTCGATTTTTGGATTCCTCATTAAAGTCTCGTACATCTCGATGAGCTCAAAATACAAAATCTCCAGAACACGAGCGGAGGTGTCATCTTAAGCGCGAATGTCCTCGTTTCGCGCGCTACTTGGTAGCGTGCTCGCCGCCTGCCGCGTGGATCGAGTCTTCTGTCTCTCTCTTTGGATGACTTGAATTGTTTCGTATTAAACTGCTGAATATTTGTATTATTATTTTAAATACGGAGTGGTGAAACTCATCCAGAGCGCATCTGATCCAATGTGAAACTGATCCAATGTGAAACTCATCCAATACCCAACTCATCTAGATGAGTCCGCAGTACGTTTGGAGCACTTGCGCTTTGGACGAGTTGCAACATTTAATTAATAGCTTATTTATTTGGATGAGTTGAGCATTGGACGAGTTTCACACTGGATCACTTGTGGTAATCCCTTATTATTATTATTATTATTATTATTATTTTTATTATTATTATTATTATTATTATTATTATTATTATTATTATTATTATTATTATTATTTTATTGTTGCAATACATACAAACTCGGTCAAAACCGGCATAAACATGTTGTACGGACACAAATGTCAAGTATTTCCATGTGTTTACCTTATTAAAACCTACTTAGAACTACTTAATATATCTTCTTCTTCTTCTTCTTCTTCTTCTTCTTCTTCTTCTTCTTCTTCTTCTTCTTCTTCTTCTTCTTCTTCTTCTTCTTCTGCTTCTCAAATGCCCACATTTGGCTATACTACTTAATATATCATTGTCCACATTATTTTTTCCAAACCGAACTGTGGATGCTATGTACGGTATTATTATTTTTATTATTATTATTATTATTATTATTATTATTATTATTATTATTATTATTATTATTATTATTATTATTATAATAATAATAATAATTATTATTATTATTATTATTATTATTATTATTATTATTATTATTATTATTATTATAATTATGAATATTATTTTATGGTTGCAATACATACAAACTCGGTCACAACCGGCATAAACATGTTGTACGGACATAAATGTCAAGTATTTCCATGTGTTTACCTAATTAAAATCTACTTAGAACTAATTAAATATATCATTGTCCATATTATTTTTCCAAACCAAACTGTGGATGCTATGTACGGTCGTGGCCGATTTGTACTCATCCCAGCATTCGCTCCTCGTATGGTGGAAAACCACGAAAACCACCATCAGGATGGAGAACTTCTTGAAGTCTTCAATCTTCTTAGTTCAAAAATTTTCGCACTATCCTACACGTGTTCAAAATTATTGCTTTTTGCATCTCAATGTATATGTTCGGTTCGAGACCAATTAGTTTTATACTGTCATGGAGTTTACGCGGAACAATTCCATTTGCTGATATAATTAACGGTATAACAGTTACATTATTGTGCTTCCACAATCTTTTTATTTCAATAGATAACTCCTTATATCTGTTTATCTTTTCCCGCCAAGTTGTCTCTACATTGTGGCATAAAGGGACAGCAACATCAATTAAAATCGTTTCTTGTTTCTGCTTGTCAATAAATATTATATCCGGTCTATT
The DNA here is from genome assembly GCA_945910005.1 of Isoperla grammatica. Lineage (NCBI taxonomy): Eukaryota > Metazoa > Arthropoda > Insecta > Plecoptera > Perlodidae > Isoperla > Isoperla grammatica. The sequence goes on along the minus strand of CAMDTW010000016.1, from coordinate 46,475 downwards.
GTGATGAATGGTTTGGTCTGTTATAACTGCCCGGTCGTAATATAATTTGTAGTCTTTACTATCTAATACCTTTTCAGACTTGTATTTGTAATATGCAATGGTTGTGTTTATAAGGTTATACTTTTTAGCTAACGTTCTATGTATAATGATGGCAAATTGGTTACGCCTATGTAGATAATCTGTTTGACAAAGCATTTTGCACCCAGATAAAGTCGTCTTACAATAACTTGGGTAATGTTTTCGTCATCAATAAATGACGTGTTTACGGTCTCGGCCAACCCGAGCAGGTATTTGAATTAGCCACGGCCGCTGGTTGGTTTTCGCTCACCCACCCGTGACGGAAGAATTACCGAAGATTTTGTACGATGACTGTACATGCACTGCGATCATGTAACTTTGGTAGATAACGTTCGATATCGTTGAAAATTGTAAGTTTGAACGATCATAGCTCTTAAATGCAATTATGTACAGCTCGGTAACGCTAGTAAACGTTGAACACTCATCCCGGGGATGACAACTAGCCATAGTTGCAAATATATGGGACGTAAACGCCAAATATCATTATTATCATCACCACGAAAATCGTTCGCCCTCTCGATCACGGGCACCCAGCAATTAACAGCTTTCGATGCGAAGAAATGGCGGAAACGCCGGTGTTTAAACGAATTTATTTCACAAAACTAAACTAGGACGGACTATACCTTTAGAGTTTAGACCTACCTCTAGAATACAGTGGAATATTAGAATAAATACGTGCTGTGAGTAGTTACTCTATGGATCTACTCAGTAAAGTGTAAATTTTGATACATTTTAACAGGCTCTCAATAAAAAGAAAATACTGTCAATGTTGCTCACAGCTTGCTGGATTTTGACTAGTTTCTGTGAACTTTTTCGAATTCTCGACTCTCATTGGCTACACAATAACGATTAAAACATTAGCTAGCAAAGTTATATGATTGCAGTGCAGGACAGTGTGTTAATAAAACAACAAATTTAATTTGTCTTTCAATGACTACGTTTATCACAGAGCTCAGAAACAATTTAGCATCATGTCACCGCCTACCACATAGGTAGTTGAGTTGTGAAGCCAGTGCAATGTGCGTGCGCACCTGGTAAAACAGTTTGTGGCGTATAGTAACCACAAATCTTGCGATTTTCCTTATCCAAACAGCTTTCCAAACTGATATGGAACTAAAGTGTTTTACAGCAAAACCGATATGTTTATCAACATCTGTCAAACGTGTTTGGGCAAAACCGGTTTGCTTAACCATTTCTGAGCTCTAAGTTAGATTGTTGATAGCAGTTTGGTCCGAGTCCTACTCTTGCATTTTGGCTTGAGTGGGGGGTCGAACCATGAAGGTTTATTGGCGCAGTGGCGGCTGGTGGGGGGAGGCAAGGGAGGCTGGGCCTCCTCAAACATTTTCGGAGGGAGGAGGATAAACCTTCTCTGTGATCTTGTTTGAATGGCTCTATGTATTTTAATGTTCTTCTTACATAATATACATATTTATCGTAAAATTTGTTAAACGCAACCACAAGTTAAACGTTTCAAAATTTCGCGCCTCTTCAGAATGTGGCTGCAAGCCGCGTTGCACCAATGTGCTACAACGTGAGGAACTTTATGAGTCCGGGCCTCCAGTCGTTCAGCCCCGTGGTGAAAACCAGGATTGTCCCGAGTTTATATAAACCTTATATCAGTGTCCTGGAACTGTCTCGACAAGCAAAATTACCAAAACTTCTTATTTATTGTAAGACTGCATTAATTTTGTTTCTAGTAACTACAATGCCACTAAAGGCTTGGAGCTCTAACGCCGTTCTCTGTGATAATCTACCGCATGCCTAGTGGGATATGATTCTTGCAATGTTAGACACGAGGGGATGAAGTACCTTCCACCCCCCTTTAATTGTTGCTGACATTTCGCAACCTGTGAAACCTTTCTGCACACATGCACAGGATTGTTTGGTTGTAGTCAAATATTTTAACATGGTGATGATTATGAAACATCTTTCCCTTGTCAGTAATCTTTGCCGCTACTTAGGCTTACATCTTGTGATACAAAAGCTCATTGGAATTACAATATATATTTTTTCTTATGTTTCAGAAGCTGCTTTGGTAAAATTCCCAACCACTAAAAGGGGTAAGGACTTACTACTTACTTGTGTCACTTTGTACTTTGTACTGTGTGTATCTATTATGTAGCTTTCAGAAATATTTTAAAAATAAATCATGCTATGCAATGTAAATGAAAAAATGCATTTTAATTTACCTACCAAATACATTCCAAAATATATACTCCAAAATAGATGATTGATAGGCTATGCATAATATGTTTTGAATTTATTACATATAATGCATTGTGAATAAATACTCCAAAGAAGATTATTAATACATTATAAACAATGTGTTTTAAATATATTACACACGGTAGATTATCAAAAGCTTTATGTATATGAATAGATGAACAATACATTACCTCTAATTTCTTAAATTATTGTTTCAATTAATACAACTAAAACACATTATCCCATGTATATTATTAATTAATTTAAGAAAATGATTCATAAACATTTTATGAACTCGTTCATAATTTATTATGTAATAGCTTTCAAATCTATTTAAAATCCTTTTTAAATATAAGTCATTGTGCCAAATTGGAAATTTATTTTAAGTAGCCTATATCAAATTACATTTTACATAATACATTTCTGTGATGAATAAATGCTATACATAAAACATATTACGTATACATTTTTTTTTCATGTGGGGAGGTCAGCCCCAGGTGTAGCGCTGCTGACTGCAAGCGGCGTAGTCGCACTTACTGCTTCTGAAACCAAACGTTTTATGTATGACATTTTTGGGGAAATGTATAGCCTAACGTGGACAAATAATGCTGCAACTTTAAACTACTACTTCTACTGATGTAGAAAGAGCAAAATCACACAATTCTTTACTTTAACACTTTACAGTTGAATTTGTAGAAGTCTTATGTTTATATGACCAGATTTTTCAGAGCAATTCAGTCTAGATTGTCTTCATCATCACTAGACGAAGACTAAGACTAAGACTAAGTTCAGAAGATATGCAACTCTTTTCTACAGAATGTAAAGCAATCACATTGATAACGATAATGACTGCACTGTTATCGTTTATTCATACCCTCTACAGTATTGGTCGATCAGACATCAAGGTCGATTTATAGACTCGAAATGTTGGCATCGAGCTTAGATTAGCCAGGAAACCTAGTACTCCCTAACAGAAAATTATCTGTGCGACGAACTCGACTTGGGAGGCACGTGTAAAGTGAGCAGATATCTTTAGTTCGACATAGTTTTAAGCTCTACCCCGTAGTTACGTACCCAAGACCCAAGCATAACAAACGTGACTGATAATAAATTATATAATATATGAAATTTGTGTGTTAATATGATATGATTGTCGGGTTGAAACAATGGGTAAGCGGTGGTCACATAGCGATGGAGGGAAGCAGCATCACACTGAGAAAATATCAGTTCTACACAACATGTATAAAAACATAACTTACCAGTAAATGAGATCGTCTCCGTCGCCTCCAACGGCCGGACCAAGGTCACATGAGATACAACACACTTCAGGACCTTGCCATTGTCCTCAGTCTGGCGGGTGAAAGTGAGTCTCTGCATGACAGACCCCTTCATCCAGGGCCACCTCCACGCGTCCTGAGGGTTGCCTACAGAGTCTTCTTGTAAGTCCAAGTGGATTATTTTATCTCCCAAGATCCAGGATATGTTGGCGACAGGACGAGCCCCGTTCACCTCACAGGTGGCCGTGACGCTGACCTCCGAGTAGACAACACTCAGGATTGGGGCACTGGGGGGACCTGAAGCATGACATAGCAACACATAGACATAAAATCATCTAGCCTCGTGCAGCTCACAGGTGGCCGTGTACAAAACACTCAGGGTTGGTACGCTGGGGAGACCTGAAGCATGACATAGCAATACTGAGACATACCATCATCTAGCCTCGTGCAGCACACAGGTGGCCGTGTAGACACCACCCAGGGTTGGTGCGCTGGGAGGACCTTAAGCATGACATAGCAACATTGATACATACAATCATCTAGCCTCGTGCAGCTCACATGTGGCCGTGTAGACAACACTCAGGATTGGTGCGCTGGGGGGACCTGAAGCATGACATAGCAACACTGAGATATACAATCATCAAGCCTCGTGCAGCTCACGGGTGGCCGTGTAGAGAAAACTCAGGGTTGGTGCGCGGAGGGGACCTGAAGCATGACATAGCAACACTGAGACATACAATCATCAAGCCTCGTGCAGCTCACGGGTGGCCGTGTAGAGAAAACTCAGGGTTGGTGCCCTGGGGGGCCCTGAAACATGACATAGCAACACTGAGACATACAATCATCGTGCCTCGTGCAGCTCACAGGTGGCCGTGTAGACAACACTCAGGGTTGGTGCGCTGGGGGGTCCTGAAGCATGATATTGCAATACTAAGTCATACAATCATCTAGCTTCGTGCAGCTCACAGGTGGCCGTATAAGCAACACTCAGGGTTGGACGCGCTGGGGGGACCTGAAGCATGACATAGCAACACTGGACATACAATCATCTAGCCTCGTGCACCTCACAGGTGGCCGTGTAGACAACACTCAGGGTTGGTGCGCTGGGGAAGGGGGGCCTGAAGCATGACATAGCAACACTGAGACATTCAATCATCTAGCCTCGTGCAGCTCACAGGTGGCCGTGTAGACAACACTCGGGTTTGGTGCGGTGGGAGGACCTGAAGCATGACATAGCAACACTGAGACATACAATCATCTAGCCTCGTGCAGCTCACAGGTGGCCGTGTAGACAACACTCAGAGTTTGTGTGATGGGTTGACCTGAAGCATGACATAGCACCACTGAGACATACAATCATCTAGCCTCGTGCACCTCACAGGTGGCCGTGTAAACACAAAGAGTTGGTCTACCGCTATTTACAATACGTGTAAGGCCTTAATGCAACATAAGGGCCCAAATCTCAGCTAGTTATACAGATTGAAGGTCGGAAAGGGTTTCAATCGATTAAGACGTATGATTACAATTTTAAAAACGGCTCACAGTGGGGGTCTTCCTACAACTAGTCACAACGTGTGTTAGGAATAATACAACAAAAGGTCCCATATCTCGGTCAGTTTTTCAGATAGACGGTCAAAAATTGGTTTCAATGGATTTGGACTAACGAGTACCATACAATTATTACCTTACAGTGAGGGTCTAGCCACTACTAGTCACAATGTAGGTTAGTGTTTTATACAACAAAAGGGCCCATACATCAGTTAGTTATACAGATAGACCTTCGAAAATTGTTTTATCGATTTAGATATATGATTACCGCTCTAAAAACATCTCACAGTAGGGGTCTAGATGAAACTAGTTACAATGTTAGTTAGGCCCTAATTCATGAAGGGTCCATGTCTCAGTCACTTTTACAGCTAGGAGGTCGAAAATGGTTTTAATCGATTAGACGTAGCATCACGATTTTATAGACAGCTCACAGTGGGGGTTAAGCTATTACTAGTCAAAATGCAGGGTAGGCCCTAATACAACCAAAGCGCCCATATCTCGGTCAGTTTTACAGAAAGCAGGTCGGAAGTAGTTTAAATCTTTTTTGAAGTGCTATAACCGTTCTAAAAACACCTCACAGTGGGGGTCTAGCTTTAACTAGTCCCACTGTGTGTTAGGCCCTAATAAAACAAAAGGGCCCATATCTCAGTCAATATTTCAAAACGGAGGTCAGAAATGGTTTCAATCGATTTAGACGTATGATTACCGTTCTAGAGACACCTCACAGTGGGGGTCTAGCTACAACGAGTCACAATCTGTGATAGGCCCCAATACTATGATGGACCCCATAACATAACTCACATGTGCATTGAAGATAGATAGGTTCTGACATCGGAGTTGATATCCAGGTCAATAATATTCAATATATCACAAAACTGTATTCAAGTAAAGTATTATTAAATTTAAAATTTAAAGTGTTATTTATTGAACCATACAATAAGGAAAGTAATTTCTAAAACAGGTTTTTGTAGCTGCCATGAGTCTTGACGATTTATTGACTGAACCATGACAAAGTGGTAGTCTTGTTGGTTAACCTACTTGCTACAATGAGAGTCATGTATCTGGAATCCATCTTGCTCCCGGCCACGCTGATCCAACCCCTGACCGGCCCGTTGTCCTCCTCGCTGACGTTGCTCACAGCCAGACCGCACTCGCCGCTCTGCAGTCCAGCCCCCAGGTAGCGAAACCGGCCGGCGTTGCGGGCAGACTCGGATCCCCGGTAGAAGTAAAGCTCCTTGCCTGGCGGGAAGAAGAAGCAGTAGCCCAACGGTCCCTGCGCCTTCAACGCGAACCTCGCCTCCCCGCCCTGGAGAACGACGGCCTCCCTCGGTGTCAGGGTGTGAGAGATGGTGCCCCAGGCTGTAACCAGGGAGCAGATATACAACAGTCCTATAGTGATGTTTGTGTTATAGTCTATACCAATTCAGTTACAATGAATGTCTTGCTGACTTTCAGTTTATTTTATTTTACTTTTGGTATTTTAATTTTTATGATATTATTTTTGAACGTTTATTTTGTGGGCAACGACGAACTCTACAACCAGTTCATACGTTGTTGAGATGGTTTACTGTAGGACACATTTGTATTGTTATTTTTGTCAATCCTTGCTATGTCGGTTACAAGACCCAGTTCAACCTAGACTAAAGTCTATTTACTTATAAGAAGCAAAGTGAATGAATAGAGAAACCCCGCCGAGGTGCGCATTGTGGCCGATTGCAAGTTGTCAACAGTGACGGCTTCGAGCTCATCAACTGTTACCCCTCCTGCCCCCACCACTCACCCACCGCTACTACCTCGGCACTGGTCGAACCTTTCTGCGTGACGAACCGAAATAATTACCCCATCCCTTTATCCCATTGTTCAATAAACAATTTTATTTCTATCACATTTTTTGTAAATCTTATTAATTGGACTGCCGCCTGTTGTTCGTGGCTCAGTGTTGATCATGAGACTTTTTGAGTTTTTCTCCTACGATGAAAACAACTGTTTAAATTCACCAGTGTATCAGTTGTTTTATCACAACACACACAGTTCACCGATTTGAATAAGTTGTTCATTTTTTTTCTTAAGATGTTTTTCGTAAATCGTATAAATCATTGGACTGCCACCTGTTGTTCGTGGCTAATGTGTTGAATTTTGTTGATCATTATTTCTTTATTAGTTTCTTCCTACGGTAAAAACAATGTTAGGGGATGTGTTAATGTAGCTTGACCGTCATAGTTGTTTATAAAAATTGCTAAAAAACTTGAGGGCTGTAAGTGTAACCAAACCTTACGAACAATAAAGTTATTCACAAGAAAACAACACGTGAGTCTCAATGTTAACTACAGCACCTGGGTCGTTTCTAAGAACTAGGAACCCCCCCCCGCTAACCCCCAATGAGAAGAAAAATATAATATACTATTTGTTGTTGTTTTTTGAAGTATTACAAATCGTAAATTCTTCGTTTAAAAACATATAAAGCGTGTAGCTGGTTATCTGAATATATTTCTTATGCTCCCTGTGTCCAACAATCAAGTCGGGTAGGGGATAGGAAATTAATCCCATCATATTCTGGTAGGTATATCGAAGCCGGCTGGTCATGCCTGACGCTTCCCTCATGATAATATTTTTATTAAAATCAGGCTATCTTTGATTGATTACTAAATGTTTACTAGCTTTACTACGCACTCGACAACTATGGTCATCAGTGGCAGATCTAGACTTCAGTCATGGGGGGGGGGGGCGATTGTAGAAAAGTAACTGCAAACATCTTTCTAGTCCCACTTTCGCCTTATCCCCCCCCCCCCCAAGGAACACTAAATAATGGTTAACGGAAAATTTTGCCTGCCAAGAGCGAAAATCAAATATTATATTGAGACGTTTCAGTATAATGTGTTGAGCTTTTAATAACATTTTGTCCATTTTTGGTTGGTAGATAAGAAATAGAATTTTTAATTTGAGATACTTTACATAGATTACAAAATAAAACAGTATATTGTTGCACAAAATTGCATCAGGAAGTTATTATTATACTTAGGTGTTTGCAGCAAAGGTAGCTCATGATTTCATTCCGATAGTGGCTTGTCCGTGTGGCTGAATGCTTATTGTGTGATTGTAAAGAGCGGGGTCTGGAGGGAGCCCCAGCCACCGGAGGCGAAAGAAAAATCCTGACCAATTTTCTTCACAAGTGCACGGAAAATTACTCTAGATTAGTTCAATATTCATTCAGAAGGATTTTGTGGGTTGATGTTAGCACTAACTAAAACCATTATACAATTGAGGGGGGGGGGGGGCGAACAGGTGTAACCCGTTCCTATGATGGTTTAATGATTATGGACCTTAAGTTGGACAATCATGGGGGGGGGGGGCGATCGATTTACGAAAAATGTGTTTAGAAATAAAATAAACAACTTATTCAAATCGGCGAACTGTGTGTGTTGTGATAAAACAACTAATCCACTTCGGTGAATTCAAACAGTTGTTTTCATCGTAGGAGGAAAACTCAAAAAGTCTCATGATCAACACTGAGCCACGAACAACAGGCGGCAGTCCAATTAATAAGATTTACAAAAAATGTGATAGAAATAAAATGTTTTATTGAACAATGGGATAAAGGGATGGGGTAATTATTTCGGTTCGGCGCGCAGAAAGGTTCGACCAGTGCCGAGGTAGTAATGGCGAGTGAGTGGTAGGGGCAGGAGGGGTAACAGTTGATGAGCTCGAAGCCTTCACTGGTGACAACTTGCAATCGGCCACAATGCGCACCTCGGCGGGGTTTCTCTATTCATTCACTTTGCTTCTTATAAGTAAATAGACTTTAGTATAATTAATCTAGGGAAATTCGACTTAACCCAAAAGAAATTGAACAGAAGGTTTAATGGTAACATAGTCATCAGAAAATTTTACTCCATAACATATCCAAAATCTGCTTATATCATATAAGCGGAGTTTGGATATGGCGGTTTTTGGACGGTGGCGGCGGAACAGGGGGGCAGGGGGGGACCAACCCCTCCAGCTCCTGGACTTCGAGAGGGGGGGGGGCAATAATATTGATTTGTCCACCCTAGAACTAGAGAATTCCGCTAGTATTCAATGTTTAAAAAATGCATAATACTGTTATTTTATTGACATATCTTGTTACAGTCATGTATGCGCTTTTAAAAGCTCCCGCAAACGAGGTAGCGAAACACATTTTTCTTTGAAATCTGAAGGTGTGAGATAGAGACCTTCTGCACGTGCGTGCCATTGTGTGTTGCACTGGTTGCCCTGAATAGCTGTCTAGGAATATGAGAAAACTAGACACTGTTTCAGTTACTAGGAAAACGCTCTGTTTGACGCGTTTATAAGCGAGCTCGTCCATATCTACGAACTTTCTGGCGAAAAGACCTCAAAGCTAATAAAAACAACAATGAACAAGAATTCAAGAATGCGCATTGCAAAAATGTTTCTAATTGCCATATCAATTGTTCTTCCCGACATTGTTGAATGCAGTGCAATGTGCGTTGCTAAGAATTTTCGTTGCCATTCTGTCTAGTGTTTTCGCCGCGGTCCGCCACCATTACTAACAGTTATTGACAGCAATAGAAATGTTATTTCTGCCTCTAATACAAATTTGATCGCGTTTAAATTAGTATATTTGTAATCGGACAAAAATTGACTATCAGATAGCCACCTCACACTTTGCTGTTACTGTGTTTCAGAAAAAATATTTTCGATTAACTTTTGTGTAACTTTGCCAAAACTTATCAGATCGCCATTCAATGAATATATTCGTAACCGGAAACAGCTTTAGAAAAATATGGATTTCCCACATTTTTCCGCCATTTTGTTTCAGAAAAATATTTTGCAGTAACTATGGTGTCACTTTGTAACTTTCCGAACAATTTTGCCTCAATACTTTACACTTTCAATCCACATCGAGCCTTGTGGATGGTCCAAATTTCAAGTTCAAGGAACCGTTTCCAATCTTAGGGACGCCTGTGTCAAGACTTCACATGATAAAGAAATCCGATATCTCTTGATTCATACCCAAATTCACTAAGAAAAAGATAGTAGAATAATTAATAGTTTCATCACAAACATGGATGGCTATTATACTAGTACAATATAACCCTGGCATCTGCTCTCGGTCAAACTATGTTTTTGAGGGCAGCTTACCGGATTACATCTATTTACCAATTGCAATTACCTGTAATGTACTGATTAAATAAATAAATACTCTTGGATAATAGCTATGTTTACATGGCGTATTGAGTATTGGATTGGGATTGGATTGGATTCAGATCGATGCGTTTACATGACCCGAATTTAACACGCACTCAGTTCGTTTTCAATACCAAGCGATTGCAGTCTAGCGGTGTTTTTATGAACTTCTTATCCACTGCCATCTTTAATCTGGCTATCAGAAAGTGGATGCATTAGTTGGTGTAACGCAGGCGGTTGTACCATAACCTTACTTTTGTTTTGTTTTTTGTCATGTTACCTCTTCACACGACCACACGTTTCGTTTATAGACATTACAGCTCGTATTTTTAAGTAAACACGCACAGTCCGACGTCTGTGTTCGCGGTATGACGCTTTAAACCGCGGGCTGATCGCCGTCACCTGTCACAATACACACGTACAACAACAACAACCTTGGTGAATTCGATACGATACTAGAAACTCGTTTACATGCACGGATTCAATACAATCTCTCAATACGATCCCAGCTTTTAGGGGATTGGATTCAACCGATCCAATCCGAGTTTGAAGTGTTTACATGGAGGATTGAACAGCCGGATCGTTCTCAATACCGTATTGAATCCTCCATGTAAACATGGCTAATGTGTGTTGCACTGGTTGCACTGAATAGATGTTTAGGCATATGAGAAAACTAGACACTGTTTCAGTAACTAGGAAAACGCTCTGTGTGACGCGTTGATAAGCGAGCGCGTCCATATCTACGAACTTTCTGGCAAAAAGACCTCAAAGCTAATAAAAACAACAATGAACAAGTATTCAAGAATGCGCATTGCAAAAATGTTTCTAATTGCCATAGCAATTGTACTTCCCGACATTGTTGAATGCAGTGCAATGTGCGTTGCTAAGAATTTTCGTTGCCATTCTGTCTAGTGTTTTCGCCGCGGTCCGCCACCATTACTAACAGTTATTGACAGCAATAGAAATGTGATTTCTGCCTCTAATACAAATTTGATCGCGTTTAAATTAGTATATTTGTGATCGGACAAAAATTGACTATCAGATGGCCACCTCACATTTTGCTGTTACTGTATTTCAGAAAACTATTTTCGAGTAACTTTTGTGTAACTTTGCCGATACTTATCAGATCGCCATACAATGAACATATTCGTGACCGGAAACAGCTTTAAAAAAAATATGGCTATCTCACATTTTTCCGCCATTTTGTTTCAGAAAAATATTTTGCAGTAACTATGGTGTCACTTTGTAACTTAACGAACAATTTTGCCTCAATACTTAACACTTTCAATCCACATCGAGGCTTGTGGATGGTCCAAATTTCAAGTTCAAGGAACCGTTTCCAATCTTAGAGACGCCTATGTCAAGACTTCACATGATAAAGAAATCCGATATCTCTTGATTCTTACCCAAAATTCACTAAGAAAAAGATAGAAGAATTAATAGTTTCATTATAAACATGGATGGCTATTATACTGGTACAATATAACCCTGGCATCTGCTCTCGGTCAAACTATGTTTTTGAGGGCAGCTTACCGGATTACAACTATTTACCAATTGCAATAACCTGTAATGTACTGATTAAATAAATAAATACTCTTTGATATTGTACGATTCTGAAACGTGTACACAAACGTTTAAAACGCCACATGTGAAAAAAATTGCCTTTGGAAAAAGGCCTCCGGCGGATGAAGCTTTTGCCCCAGACCCCCTCCTGGTTGCGATGTTCCCCCCTCATGGTCCATTCTCGGATACGTCATTGCCTTCATGTGCCCCCCCCTAGCAAGTTGAACTTCCGGCGCTACTGCCAGCATGGAGTAATTTTATTAAAATTAGCTATTAAGGGGACATTATATAATATAAACATGAGATTGTGGACACACGTACATAACACCTTAATATTACATGCTTATTGTTTTAGACGCTTACGACAATTTTCCGACTATTTTTTAGCACATTCTGTCTTTTTATACAATTTTACCGTTCCCTAAAGGGGCTCAAATACAATTTAGAAAGCAAACGATAAAAAAGTAAAATCATGTTTGGTTATTACAAACTAATTACACTAAATGCGTATCCATTTAGTGTGTTATTAATATTGCACTTACATTTTCAATTATAAAAAACCAATACCTCAGCTTTGAAACTTGGTGTTTTGAACACCTCCGAAAATAAGAAGAGAATTGTTTAGAAAATAATGAGTTCTCTTTAAATGAATCTTTCACCTTGATCTTAAAAAGTGTTAATTTATGATGCAATGGGAAATTAACATTGAAGTTTTCTATTAAAAATAACTTCCTGCCCAACTGGATTCATTAGTTACGTTTGTGTGGTATTTTTGCAAATGAAGCCGTCAGCTATATATTAAGGACACTGTTCGCGCCGTTTATTCGACGCTGGGGTTTTGTATTTTCGTGGTGTTGGTATTTCTGTCTATTATTTCATATGTTTCGATTTCGGCCAATCACGTCATTTCCCACAGTTTTCCCTATTTCAGGGCGTTGCACTATCTCTTATCTCGTCAGTATTGTTCCAGTTTCCGACCTTGTCGGGTCAAGTTCAGATTCTCTCTCAATTTACTCTCTCGTGCGCCCAGACTACTTCTACGCTGCCGTCCTGGGTTCGATCGCCTTCCAGGCATTTTTCATACTTCCTACTTTTCTCTTCCAAACTGGAGTTTCTGTCTTTCTATTTCTTTCTCTCGACGGCAGCTTTCCACCTGTCGCTATTAACATCGCTTCGACTTTCGACCACTTCACATCTTGGGGTAAGTTTGAAGCTCAAAATATATACAGTCCACTAAAAACACCTCGGAGTGAGCACCCCGGCTCAAACATATGGTCCTTGCGGAGCCAGATTGTCCGGTAAATTTATGCATTTATCTCAAAGATTTTCCCGATCAAGGTCAGTCCTTAGTTGGTCGCACAATATACACGTCATTGAGTGTTGTGTGTTTCCGCTCTCGTATTCTATTGATTGTGCTATACAGTGTCTGTCTCTTAGGTACGTCGTACATCCCTTGCACTTTTAACATTGTCTTTTGCATTTTCAATCATAATGGTCGATATTACGGCAGAACTAAAAAAGTTAGTTGCTCGACGCGAGTTTATATTTGCGTCCGCCCAACGAACGTACACTGCGTACGAAAAAATAAAACCCGAACAAGTTGAGTCGTATAGGCCTCGGTTCGATGAATTATCTGTTTTGAAATCGGATTTTCAAGAAATTCAAATGTCCATTGCCGATCTCAACACTCAAGTAGTTCTTCCTGCCAAACCGATCGAAATAGACAAAGTTCAGGAGAGTTTTGAAACGGTGTTTTACGCTGCCAAATCTCGGTTCCTCACGGCTGATAAATTAAATCAGCGTCCTGCTGTGACTTAACCTGTGTCTCTACCTGCTTCAGTCAAACCATCCATTGCATTGGCTGTCATAGATCTTCCCAAGTTCAAAGGTGACATTTGTAAATAACCCGAGTTGTATGCTCTATTCAAGTCTCTTATTGATGATAATAAGTCATTAAGTAATGTTAAAAAATTACACTTTTTAAAAACTCCGATGTCTGAAATACCGTTGGCACTCATCTCAGAGTTTAAAATAATTGAGGAAAATTTACCCCTCGCTTTGCAAACGCTCGTCTCTCGTTATCAAAACCAGCGATTATTAGGGAGCTTGTATGTTCACAAGATTTAGATTTTGTTCCTCTGAAAACGTCATCTTATGACGGTCTTCAAGCATTTCTCAAAGTACATCGCAATTCTGTCGACTCTTTGAAAGCCCTGAATATTTCTGACCTGGGCGATTTCCTTCTACTGTGTTTGGCATTAGCTAACCTCGATACGTCATCTCGCAAGGCTTTTGAAACCAAACAATCGTCTAATTCGACTCCCGAATATAAATCGCTTATTGATTTTGTCGAAGACCAATCTAAAGTAATGGAGTTATGTGCTGTCGGTAAAAACTCAGTTACTTCTGTCAAAAGCTCTTCCCCTGTGAAGAAGGTCAATACGTTGATGGTGTCATCTGATGTTTCAAAACCATCTCACAATGACTCATCTCGCGATCACGCTTATACTAACGTGTCCACTTGTCCGTTATGTAAGGCTTCGCGTTTATTCTATCAATGTAATGCTTTCCGTGGTTTAACCGTAGACCAACGTTACGACACTCTGCGACAGTTAGAACGCTGTTTTAATTGTACGGGTGCACATCTGCGAACCTAAGTCTTGTTCCGTGTGTCATAGTACCAAACATCACTCTATGTTGCATGTAGACTCCACTCAGTCTTCTGCGGACGATACTCCTGTATCCGATCAAGGCTATCAATTGCCACAGACTCTGTCGTGTCAAGTCCTGGGTTTGAACCCCACTCATCAAACCGTCATATTGGGCACCGTTCGCGCACTCATAAGTGATGCCCACGGGATATTGCACCCATTTCGTGCGGTTTTTGACTCCGGGTCGCAAATCTCTGCCATCACTAATTTGTAAGTGCAACGTTTGGGTTTACAGGTCAAACTAGCCACCGCTTGACTGTCAGGTGTTGGTCAAATTCATGCTCGTGTGCATGGTATCGTTCAATGCAGTATAGCTTCGCGACGTTCTAAGCAACCGGCTATGCATGTCAACGCGCACGTTCTCTCAACTATTGCCGGCAATTTGCCTACTTCCTTTGTGTCCACTGAGGTCATAAAGCGCTATCATGACCTTGACCTCGCTGACGATCACTTCAATGTTCCCGGACCCATTGACTTTCTCATTGGTGCCGATCTCTACTCTGACATTCTATGTAAAACCGGAAACACGATCGTGGGCAGCAAACCTGCCGCACTAAACATGGTTTTCGGTTGGGTGATTTTGGGTCCAGTCAACTCTCCTGAACCTGCACCTGAGTCATCCTACTCTTTTCTCGCCGTAGCCAATACTCCATTAGAACACACTCTTCGTCTCTTCTGGGAAACAAAAGAAGTTAGTCGACCACCCTCTCTAGACCCATTGGATGGACCCACTCTCGCGACCCATGCGGTCACTACTGGGTCGCTCTACCTTTCAAGCCTGACTGCATCATGCCAGGCTATAATCGTGACGTCGCGCTCAAGAACTTTGTCAGTTTGGAGCGTCGTCTAAAGCGTGATCCTCCACTTCATGACACCTTTCACGAGTTAATGAGTGAATATGCTCGTTCACTGCATATGCAGCCTGCTCCTCAACCTTCAAAGTACATTATCCCGCACCATTGTGTACACAAGGTCACAAGCTCTACCACTAAATTGCGAGTGGTATTCAACGCCTCCTCCCCTGATAAACGTGAAGTTGCTCTCAACCACGTCTTGCTCAGTGGTCCCAAACTTCAGAGTGACCTTCCCCGGGTTCTCACCACCTTTCGTGTCTATCTCGTAGCCCTGTGCGCGGACGTGAGACAGATGTACCGTCAAATCCTTGTACACCAGGACGATCGCGTCTATCAGCACATATTTTGGCGTCCTGAGCTTTCCTCCCCTGTTGTTGAGTACGAGTTTAACACAGTGACTTACGGTCTCACGCCCTCTGCTTTTCAGACCCAAAGAGTGTTGCAGCAACTTGTCAAGGACGAGGGCGAGCAGTTTCCTCTCACTTCACGCGCCCTCACTTCAAACATCTACATCGATGACATAGTATCCAGTGCTAGTGACCTTGACGAAGCTCTCGCGCTTCGCGCTGAGTAGCAATCAATCACTCAGTGCGCCGGAGTCGAACTTCGCAAATGGGCTAGCAACTCTTCCGACGCTCTTAGCGCTCTTCCCCAGGACCACCTGGAGACTCCCCTGGTATTCTCCAACGATGAGCAGACTCTGAAAATTCTCGATTTGTTGTGGGACCCTCGCTCTGATTGCATCAGTTATCACACTACCTTTCGAAGGTTGTGTCACCAAACGTTCCATACTCTCCTACATTGCACGCACATTCGACCTCTCGGGTTTCTCACCCCTTTCCTCTCTGTGATGAAGGTGTTCATGCAGAATCTCTGGCTCTTGCGCGTGGAGTGGGACGAATTACATCCGGAGTCGCTTTCTCAGACTTGGATCACTGCCATCGAAAGCGTGTCCAAGTTGAGTGATGTCAGTGTTCCGCGCCTCCTTGTTTTGAGTGGTGCCACCTACCGGCTTGTGGGGCTTTGTGACGCCTCCGAGAAAGCCTATGCTGCTACTCTCTATTTGCACGTAGTGACGTGCTCGCAATCTCATGTCAGACTGTTGAGAGGCAAGGGCAAGGTTGCGCCCGTCAAGCTTCTCACTGTCCCTAAACTGGAGCTCAGTGGCGCATTGTTATTGTCTTGGGTGTTGAAAGATACCCTGCCCACTCTCGAGTCCTTGCACATAGAAACAGTGTTGCTCTATACCGATTTCACTATCGCACTTGCCTGGCTCTCTACCCCCCCGCATCAGCTTAAGACCTTCGGCGCCAATCGAGTAGTCAAAATTCTCGAGACCACTTCTCCTCTGAACTGGTCTCACGTTCGTTCCGAAGAGAACCCTGCCGACTGTGCCTCTCGGGGACTTCTCCCCCAGGACTTGTTGAACCATCCCATATGGTTCTCTGGACCCCCGTTTATGCGTTCGCTCCCCTTTATGTGGCCTCGATCGGTCCCCTCGCGTGAACTTAGCCAGGAGGTGCCTGAGTTAAAACAGTCTCCCACAGTTCTGATCAGTCTTGATCCCGTTGTTGATCCTCTACTTGTTAAGCTGCAAAGCTTTTCCTCGCTCGTCAAAGCCAAGCGCGTGTTTGGTCACGTGGTACGCTTTTCCCGCATTTTGCTTGATCGCCGAAGTCACCTTGCCCCCCCCCCCCCTTGGTCCCCTGCTTCCGTTCGAACTTGAGGACGCGATGCGCTTGTTCGTACGCATCACTCAACGGCATTATTTCGCCAATGAGTTCAAGCAATTGGCGAAACACTCGCCCATGTCTCACTGCATCGCCCCCCTCAAACCCTTCATTGACTCCCGTGGGTTTCTCAGGGTGGGCGTCAGACTTCACTACTCTTCACTTCCCGAAGACGCACGTAACCCTCTCTTGCTTCCCAAAGAAGCTCATCTGTCCGCACTCTTGTGTTATGCTTTCAATCTCACGTCATTGCACTTTCGCCCTCGCACTGTGCAAGCTCTCATTCAGCAGGTGTATTGGATCGTTGCTTTACGCGGTTTATTGCGGCAACGCATTCGACGTTGTTAAACCTGTTTCAATTTCCGCGCCAAGTCTGTTCAGCCAATCATGGCTGAGCTGCCTGAACCTCACGCTAAGCCTTCACGCGCTTATTATTATTATTATTATTATTTATTTATCCCAGCACAGTTTATACAACCAGAAATACACAGGATATAATAAAAAACATACAAACATCATCACAAAATAAATAGACACATAGAATAATAAATAACAAAGAAACAACACATTACAATAAACGACACTTTTTCTTAAAAGTAAAAGTTGAGTCATTAAAAACATCTATACCTAAATCAACTCGTTGGGACAGTAGGTTATTAAAATTTGTTTGTACTCGTGGTAGATATGAGTATTTATAAATGTCAACTCTGGCCTTTGGCGGATAAAACAAACAGGTACTTCTTGTCCTACGAATAGGTACATTAAAATGAATAGACCTTAAAACCTCAGAACAATCTATACCACTGTTTAAAAGTGTGTGTAAAAACATAAAATCAGCAGCCTGTCTTCTACCAGACAGCGTTTGCAAGTGCAGGTCTTCACATATTTTTACATAGTCCTTCCTGTGGTACACAAATGTGGGGTCGTCCAGGCGTGACAACCACTTAACAAAACGCTGCTGGAGTTGCTCTAGAATATCCACCCTTGGCTTGTGATGTGGAGACCAAATAATACTAGCGTACTCCACCTGAGGCCGCACAAGACTCAGGTAAACACGTCGTATAGTTTCTTTAGAAAAGACAGAGTGCAGATTACGTTTAAAAAATCCAAGCAATCTATAAGCTTTTGAGAGGATTGCAGTTATGTGGTCATTAAAAGAAAAATCTGAGGTTAACAAAACACCAAGATCATTTACACTAAAAACTCTATTTAGTGTATCATCGCCAAAGGAATAATTAAAATGTATTGGATTTCTCCTCGTTGTAAAAGATAAAACAAAACATTTTTTGAGGTTAAGATGTAAATTCCAAGTAGCACACCAACGACATAAAGCTAAAAAAGATTCCTGAAGTTGTAAACAGTCTTGAAGGGATCTAACTAGAGCAAACAATTTGACGTCATCAGCGTACATAAGACATTGAGACAGTACAGTTTTTGGTATATCGTAAACAAATATGTTGAACAACAACGGCCCTAAAATAGAGCCCTGGGGAACCCCGGACGTTACCTCCTCGGGAAGAGAACTAACCCCATTAATCACAACAGACTGCTTACGGCCAGTTAGATAGCTTGATAATAAATCAATTAAAGAGCCAGATATGCCAAAATGTCTAAGCTTGTAAATGAGAAGAGCATGATCCACAGAATCAAAAGCTTTAGAAAAGTCGGTGTAAATAGCATCCACCTGCACACCCCTATCAATACTTTCTGATATTGTTACAATATCCAACAAGATTTGTAACAGTAGATCTACTAGGCATAAACCCGTGCTGGGAGTCAGGAATAAAAGCCTTAACATGAGAAAATATTAAATTATGCAGAAATTTCTCAAACATTTTAGAAAAAATGGGTAGTAGAGATATCGGCCTGTAGTTACAGGCGTCGTTTTTGTCGCCACTTTTAAACACAGGTGTTACATTAGCACATTTCCACCTATCTGGGTACATTCCTGACGACAATATACGATTAAAAAGAATAGTTAGGGGAACAGATAATTCAGTGGCACAGAACTTGATCACAGATACTGGTACGCCATCACTACCCGGAGATTTTCCGGTTTTGAGGTTGCCGCTTTCCTCAATGTAGGCACTGACTACGCTGGCCCTTTCTCCGTAAAGACGAGTCCCCACCGTAACGTCCCCATTGTCAAGGGTTATTTGTGCCTGTTCAACTGCATGGCCACTAAGGCTATTCACCTAGAGTTGGTCACGAACTTGTCCACTGAAGCCTTCCTGGGCTGTCTTGATTGGTTTCTCGCTCGTCGTGGCCTCCCCTCTCATATTTATTCCAACTGTGGTCGAAATTACGTAGGTGCTGCCCGTACGCTCCGCAAGATACACGATTCTCTCACTATAGCTGAAACTACTATCTCTGACAAGCTCGCTCTACGCAATGTTCAGTGGCATTTAGACCCCCCTTACGCCCCTAATTTCGGTGGCCTACGGGATGCTGGAGTGAAGTCCGCCAAACTGCTTCTGCATAGATTAATTAAGGATTCCTCCCTTAATTGCGAGGAGTATTCTACCCTGTTTGCACGTATTTAAGCCGTGTGGAACAGTCGACCTCTTTGTACCACTTCGTTCGACCCCCTGGAAGGCACTGATTACCTTTCCCCCGCCCACTTGTTGATTGGCACCTCACTTCTCGCACCTCCTGAAAAAGCTATCGCCGAGTCTTCTTCTCACCTTTCTCGTTGGAATCAAGTCCGTCAGCTGTACAATCCTTCTGGACGCGTTGGTCCAGAGAGTATCTGCATACGCCAATGCATCGTGGGAAGTGGGTGCGCGCGTGTCCAAATCTCAAGGTCGGTGACGTCGTCTTCGTGTTGGAACCCGCCACTACCCCGTTATCTTGGCCTATTGGCAGGGTGGTCCAAGTGTGCCCTGGTAACGACAACGTCGTCCGAGTCGCGTCCGTTCGCACGTCTAAAGGAGTGTTCACCCGACCGGTAAACAAATCAGTTACGCTCCCCCCTTTTTAGTCGTTCGTTTCGGAGTGATGTTAGATTTAGATTTGTAGTTCATAGTTTGTTATTTCTTATTATCCTATCTAAAATTGGTCTATTTTAGGTGGGCGGTATGTTCGCGCCGTTTATTCGACGCTGGGGTTTTGTATTTTCGTTGTGTTGGTATTTCTGTCTATTATCTCATATGTTTCGACTATCGGCCAATCACGTCATTTCTCACAGTCTTCCCTATTTCAGCGCGTTGCACTATCTCTTATCTCGTCAGTATTGTTCCAAATTCCGACCTCGTCGGGTCAAGTTCAGTTTCTCTCTCGTTTTCCTCTCGTGCGTTCCCGGACTACTACGACTACTTCTACACCGCTGTCCTGGGTTCGATCGCCTCCCGGGCATTTTTTATACTTCCTACTTTTCTCTTTCAAACTCGAGTTTCTGTCTTTCTATTTCTTTCTCTCGACGGCAGCTTTCCACCTGTCGCTATTAATATCGCTTCGACTTTCGACCACTTCACATCTTGGGGTAAGTTTGAAGCTCAAAATATATACAGTCTACTAAAAACACCTCGGAGTGAGCACCCCGGCTCAAACAGACACTCTTTCAAATTGTGACATATATGGAAGGCAAGTATGGGTTGATGTATGAAGCTTAGAAAAAAGACGAGTTTTTTAAATTGTTAAAGTTGTTGTGTGTGAGGTTGCTAGGGAGAGAGACAGTTTAGTTAAGGCCGGTTAATGATTGACAGAAACGGAATTGGGAAACGTGATTGTGAATGTTGGTGGATAGCTAACACGGTAGAGCGTTTATGATTGACGGGTTGCCAACGCGAGACGGCAACGCGATCGGTAAAGTTCGCCAAGTCCCAACTTTGGCGTTCACGTTGCCGTCTCCGACACGGTGTACGCATGCGCAGAGTAAACAAACATGGACGACACCAAACCAACCAATCAAAAAGGCAGCTGACAGCAACAACAACAAGGCGAGAATTGTCGACTTCAGACGAATAGACCCGAACATATTCCGAGTACAAGTTAATCGTAAATGCTTATTTCACGTCTCCAGAACACACTTCCAACCACGATTCCGTTTCCGTCAATCATAAACCAGGCTTTAGTGTGTTGAAAGAAAGACCGACAGAACAGTTTGATGTTGGGGTGGAGAGACAGAAAGTTAGTGTGGAGTCAAAAGAAATAGAGAGAATTATGGTTAGGATTATAGAATAACAGTAGGCTTGTGCATTACTAAGCGAAAGGAGTGAACTTAAAGACGAAGGCTGCTCGTGCCTACGAAGGGGAATTCCTCTTCGAGAACGACAGTCTTCGTGTTGAGCGAGCAGCGAAGCCATCAAGGGTAATTAAGTGCATGCCACTGAGCTAGAATATTACATAATTTTTATCTACTCGAGATTCGGGCTAGGGTATTTGACAATTTGGCGACCAACGTGAGGGCCTCGATTAACTACAGCGACCGAGAGGGTAAAGGTCTGTCCATAGATCAATATTAGAGAAGTTTGTCTAGGGAATTGGTTTAAATTTTGAGTTAGATAAGTAGTATAAAGTTCGAGATTGTCCGAGGTGTAGGATTGTTGAGTGTATGAATGAAATAGGGTCGTGGAGTAGTGGAGGTTCAAGGGAATTTGGAGTAACAAATAGTGGTTAAACAATGGAGAGGGAGCGTGACGATAGTGAGGGGAGCTTGATGGTGGATGATCCAGTTGAAGATGAGGATCTCAGGAGCATGATAAGGAATTTAATGAGGATGCAAGTAGGTGCGACAGCCAAGATTCAGACGGCTGTAGTAGAGATGAAGAAAGGGCAGAATGAGATGAAGAAAGGGCAGGTTGAACAAGCTAGGGCTTTGGACGTAATGAAGAGGATGCAAACACAGATGAAGAAAGGGCAGGATGAATTGAAGAGGGATATGGTTAAGCAGGTGGATATGGAGAAGATGATGGAAGAAATGGCCGCGAAAATGAAAATATAACTTTGGGAAAGCAGTTTAATGGACAAGTTAGAGACAATACAGTTCTAGGAGACGAAGGAGGTCAAGAAGATTTAAGATGCGCAGCAGATTAAGTAAGAGGAAACATAGATGTCGTAGAAGGGATGGACGAGTGGGATCTGGGAGATGCAGGAGATCACGTTGCAAAAGACGAAGAAGATTTAAGAGATGTAGGAGGGGTAGGAAGTGGAAAAATGGATGTTGTAAAAGAGATTGATGTGGAGCAAGAAGCTTTGACGGTTGATAAGGAAGATAAGGATATAGATGTGGGGCAAAAAGATATTTTGGTCAGTAATAAAGAAGATGAGCAAGGAAAAAGGGTGGTTGATGAGAAAGATAAAGAGATAGCTCTGGAGCAAGAAGATACCGTGGTTGATAAGGAAGATAAGGATATAGCTGCGGGGCAAGAAGATACTTCGATCAATAATAAGGAAGAATGGCTGATTGTGGGAAAAGACTGGAGTAAGTTTAGGGGTGGAACATGTTCACGTTATTGGTGTTTGAGTAATTCTTTGGAAATGGTCCAAACAGAGATTGAAGGGTAGAGATGTTATTGTGATACTGTAGTAAGGTTATGGTAAAAAAAAATTTGGGGGAATAAATTTTGTGTTTCGAATGAAAAAAATTTGGAATTGTAGTATTATGAAGATCGTTTGAAAAATAGAAAATAGGTGAGTTTTATGAGGATTGGCAGGATTAATAGGGAGTTATGACAAAGGAGCGACGAATCGATCTTGGTAAAAGTTAGAAGTTGAGAATAGAATTATTGAAGGAATATTGTTTTCGGTAATTGACGTAGGTATGTTTTTTCCATTTATGTGTAACGAAATTCAAATTGCGACAAAAAATTTAAAAAACATGGGGGGTAATAGTGTTGTCATAATAACGTTGTCATAAAAGTGCTGTCATAATAGTGTTATTAAAATAGTGTTGTCATAATCAGAGCTGAGCAGTATCGAAAATACATGTATTTTAAATACATTTGTACTTTGTATTTTGTATCGAAAATACCCGAGCTTAGAGTATCTTGTATTTTGTATTGAAAATACATTTTTCAAAGTTTTTTGTATTTTACAAAATACTTCTTCCAACAAAATACATTGAATTCATCTACTTCTGATTATGATGACTTTTTCGCTTTTGAAAAAGAAGACAATATGGTCGATACCCCTCTTCGTTTTAAAAATAACACTAAAGAAGAGTTGGAAGTACTACAATACCTCAAAGATAAACGCAGAGACATTCAAATGCTAAGCTTGTATCCGGCCATAAAACAAATGTGTCTGCAGTACAATACAAGCTTGACGTCAAGTGCCCCAGTGGAAAGGATGTCTTCTTTGGCCAGTATTATAAACAATCCACGCAGAAATGCATTATCGGACGGATTGTTCCAAAAACTTGTAATCCTGAAAGCTAATGGCCAATGGGCAGCAATGAGTGTCAATTGAATCAAGCTTGTGCTACCATCATTGTTTGTATTGTACTGTCCGTTACATGATGATGAATTAATTCATGTTCTAGACATACACTAAG
Source organism: Isoperla grammatica (assembly GCA_945910005.1). Taxonomy (NCBI): domain Eukaryota; kingdom Metazoa; phylum Arthropoda; class Insecta; order Plecoptera; family Perlodidae; genus Isoperla; species Isoperla grammatica. The sequence continues at coordinate 22,832 of CAMDTW010000016.1, read as the reverse complement.
CACTTGCTTTTGTTAAACCAACATCACAAATTTAAAAAGCAAAAAATGTTGGTTGTTCTTTATTTCCCGGTAGTTGTCTGTTGTAGCATAGGGTAATGTATTTTATTTTAAGTACTTTTGAAAATACAAAAGTATTTTGTATCGAAAATACACGTTTCTAAAGGTATCTTGTATTTTGTATCTAAAATACATTTATTTGAGTATTTTGCCCAGCTCTGGACTCATAATAGTGTTGTCATAAAAGTGTTGTCATAATAGTGTAGTCATAATAGTGTTGTCGTAATAGTGTTGTCATATGTCATAGTGTTGTCGAGTGGTTGATGAAAAAAAAAAAGATTTTTTTATTCACTGAGTGGTGGTTTTTTTTTGTTAAAAGGAATGTGGTGGGTCACATTGCATGTGATACATTATCTTTGATATTCAGAAAGAAGAAAAAAAAATGTTTTATTCACTGGGTGGATTTTGTTTGTTTAAAGGAATGTTGCATATAGTAAGGCAGACATTGTTGGGAATTACAGAGTGGCATTGTTGAGGTATTGCCAAACTTTGATCGTAGTTGGAGTTTGGACGAGGTGGTCAGTATGAATGGAGAAAATATTCGTTAAGGTGATTGCCATTCAGGGTATAATTATTTCTATATTCATCATTAACATGACGAATATAAGAAATAGGGGGGTAATTGTGACATATATGGAAGGCGGGTATGGTTTGATCTAGGAAGCTTAGAAAAAAGAAGAGTTTTTTAAATTGTTAAAGTTGTTGTGTGTGAGGTTGCTAGGGAGAGAGACAGTTTAGTTAAGACCGGTTAGTGATTGACGGAAACGGAATTGGGAAACGTGATTGTGAATGTTGGTGGATAGCTAACACGGTAGAGCGTTTATGATTGACGGGTTGCCAACGCGAGACGGCAACGCGATCGGTAAAGTTCGCCAAGTCCCAACTTTGGCGTTCACGTTGTCGTCTCCGACACGGTGTACGCATGCGCAGAGTAAACAAACATGGACGACACCAAACCAACCAATCAAAAAGGCAGCTGACAGCAACAACAACAAGGCGAGAATTGTCGACTTCAGACGAATAGACCCGAACATATTCCGAGTACCAGTTAATCGTAAACGCTTATTTCACGTCTTCAGAACACAATTCCAACCACAATTCCGTTTCCGTCAATCATAAACCAGGCTTTAGTGTGTTGAAAGAAAGACCGACAGAACAGTTTGATGTTGGGGTGGAGAGACAGATAGTTAGTGTGGAGTCAAAACAAATAGAGAGAATTATGGTAAGGATTATAGAATAACAGTAGGCTTGTGCATTACTAAGCGAAAGGAGTGAACTTGAAGACGAAGGCTGCTCGTGCCTACGAAGGGGAATTCCTCTTCGAGAACGACAGTCTTCGTGTTGAGCGAGCAGCGAAGCCATCAAGGGTAAGTGCATGCCACTGAGCTAGAATATTACATAATTTTTGTCTACTCGAGACTCGGGCTAGGGTATAGGACAAATTCAATCTTCTTTTCTTGCCCTAACACTTTTTAAGATAGGGGCGAGGAGAACTCATTCACTGTTCAACCAAATCTCTTTAACATTTTTAAAATACGTTCATAATTACTCAGGTTGAAGTCTGATATATCGGGGTTTATAAATATAAATTAACGTTCAATTTTTTTTTAAAAACTTAAGGTCCTTCCTTTTTCGCCTCAACAATTATTTTTCACTTAATCGATACGTGTTTATGTTAAGTGTATCATAATCATACCTACCCCTTTTTTAAATTTTATTGTTCAGTTACTTAATGCATGTTAAAAGCCGTTTTGAAGCCCGGTAAATGTGTACTTAGGCAGAATGTGAACAGAAAAAACAATATATTAAAAAACTTTAAGTGTAATACTGATGTATTTGTGTATTTTCAGGCTGATCGGTTTAACTTTGTTAAATTTAAATAATTTTATTATCTAGACCCTACTGTCCGCTTAAAAGCTTATTTTCTTAAATTTATCTCATGCGGATTATTGTAATTTCCCCTACACCATACAAAGATAAAGTCAAGTCCCAAACATGATTAAAACCACCACGAACCGGGAATCTAGCCCTAATGCTTCTGCATTGGAATCATGAATAAACTAAACCCACTAGGCCATCGAGCCACACAACGCGCTCAAGTGTGTGGAAACAGTGAAACTTACCTTCAGCATAGAGGTCAGCCCAGGCGTAGCTCCAGCCACCGTTCCCGGCTCGGACTCGACAAGCGACCATCCATCCCTTCAAGCCCGTCACCTTCAGGGCGACCCCGCAGTCCCCCGCCCCCAGACCCCGGCCGCTGTAGCTGTAGCCGGTGAGCTCAGAGGTCAGATGGGTAGAGTTGGCCTGGGACAGAGACCCCCGACTAAGATCCAGCAGTGGACCTTCCTTGCCCTCCCCGTCCCGCCACGTGAACTGACACCCGGTCAGGGCTACGCCCGCAAAGCAGGTGTAGGTGAATGTGTGGAGGGCTTCAGATACCCGCACGTGGTCCGGGGTCATGGTGAGGCTGTAGGACGCCACCCCTGAGACACAGAACAAACACAAGTATGTCGCGTTGCAATACAACTGACACCCGGCCAGGGCTACGCCAGCAGAGCAGGTGAAGGTGACAGTGTGGAGGGTTTCGGATACTCTTGCGTAGTCCGGGGCCATGGTGATGCTGTAGGACGCGACCCCTGAGACACAGAACAAACACAATAGGGAAGGCTCATAAAAAATAAATATTCCTCAAAGTACCTCAAAACAGAAGGCCATTATCAAAGAGTACGGGCTACATAATTTTTATATCTGAGAAGTGTATATTTCCAATTCTATTAGCTTTTAAAGTTTGAAATTTGGAACTTACCACTCCGTAATTGAAAAACGGCTCGTGACGTCATAACTCTTGTCAACAACTGCCTCCTTGAATTATTCTTAATAATATCAAAGATATTAAGTTGGACATTTTACAATATCTAGGATGCAGTGACTTTACAACAATGTCTTTTATACCACTGTTTTCTTCAGAAAATACATTTTGATACAGTATTTACCAAAACGTGTTTAAAATAATGCAATTATTTAACATATTGTTGTAAATTAATGTTGAGCAGTGTTCATTTACTAACTAGAAATAAACGTTGATTCAGTTAATGTCTTATGAGAGCAATAATCTACTAAATTGTGGGATTTCAGTACTATTTATATGATATAAAATGATTGTTTCCAGAGTTATGACGTCAGAACCTTATAATTACGAGCAAGATGGCGCAGGTCTGTTTCTGAGCGTGTTTTGACAGCAATATCTTTGACTTGCTGTTAAAGCGATGTTAATGCACCTTTCGAGCCGAAACCAATTACTTCCCGTTTATTTTAACTTGAGGTAACCAGTAAGCAAATAAAAAAAATGTGTGAGCCTTCCCTATTATGTCGCTATGCAATACAACTGACACCCAGCCAGGGCTACGTCAGCAGAGCAGGTGAAGGTGACAGTGTGGAGGGCTTGGGATAGTCGCACATAGTCCGGGGTCATGGTGAGGCTGTAGGACGCCACCCCTGAGATACACAAAAACATTTTATTTTGTATGTTTTTTAATTATTGTTCGCACCGTTTATTCGACGCTGGGGTTTGTATTTTCGTGGTGTTGGTATTTCAGTCTTTTATTTCATATGTTTCGATTTTCGGCAAATCACGTCATTTCTTATAGTTTTCCTGTTTTCAGCGCGTTGCACCATCTCTTATCTCGTCAGTATTGTTCAAGTTTCCGACCTCGTCGGGTCAAGTTCAGTTTCCCTCTCGTTTTCTCTCTCGTGCAACCAGACTGCTTCTACGCCGCTGTCCTGGGTTCGATCGCCTTTCAGGCATTTTTCATACTTCCTTCTTTTCTCTTCCAAACTCGAGTTTCTATCTTCTATCTCTCTCTTACGACGGCCACTTTCCTACCATCGCAATTAACTACGCTTTGCGCTCGCACGACCTCTTCACACCTTGGGGAACTTTGAAGCTCAAAATATACAGTCCACAAAAAACATCTCGGAGTGAGCATACCAGCTCAAACGTATGATCCTCGCGGAGCCAGATTGTCCGGTAATTTTCTGAATTTTTCTAAAAGATTTTCTCAATCAAGGTCAGTTCTTAGTTGGTCGCACAATATACACGTCATTGGGTGTTGTGTGTTTCCGCTCACGCATCCTATTGATAGTGCTATTCAGTGTGGGTCTCTTACGTACGTCGTACACCCCTTGTATTTCTAACATTGTTCTTTGCATTTTCGATCATAATGGTCGATATTACGGCAGAACTAAAAAAGTTAGTTGCTCGACGCGAGTTTATATTCGCGTCCGCCCAACGAACGTACACTGCGTTCGAAAAAATAAAACCTGAACCAGTTAAGTCATATAGGCCTCGGTTCGATGAATTATCTGTTTTAAAATCGGATTTTCAAGAAATTCAAATGTCCATTGCCGATCTCAACACTCAAGTAGTTCTTCCTGCCAAGTCGATCGAAATAGACAAAGTTCAGGAGAGTTTTAAAACGGAGTTTTACGCTGCCAAATCTCGTTTTCTCACGGCTGATCAATTAAATCAGCGTCCTGCTGTGACTCAACCTGGGTTTCTACCAGCTTTAGTCAAACCATCCATTGCAATTGCCGGTCATAGATCTTCCCAAGATCAAAGGTGACATTTGTAAATGGCCCGAGTTCTATGTTCTATTCAAGTCTCTTATTGATGATAATAAGTCATTAAGTAATGTTCAAAAATTACTCTATTTAAAAACTTCGTTGTCTGAAATACCGTTGGCACTCATCTCAGAGTTTCAAATAATTGAGGAAAATTATCCCCTCGCTTTGCAAACGCTCGTCTCTCGTTATCAAAACAAGCGATTATTAGGGAGCTTGTATGTTCACAAGATATAGATTTTGTTCCTCTGAAAACGTCATCTTATGACGGTCTTCAAGTATTTCTCAAAGTACATCGCAATTCTGTCGACTCTTTGAAAGCCCTGAATATTTCTGACCTGGGCGATTTCCTTCTACTGTGTTTGGCATTAGCTAACCTCGATACGTCATCTCGCAAGGCTTTTGAAACCAAACAATCGTCTAATTCGACTCCCGAATATAAATCGCTTATTGATTTTGTCGAAGACCAATCTAAAGTAATGGAGTTATGTGCTGTCGGTAAAAACTCAGTTACTTCTGTCAAAAGCTCTTCCCCTGTGAAAAAGGTCAATACGTTGATGGTGTCATCTGATGTTTCGAACTTGAGTTCAAAACCATCTCACAATGACTCATCTCGCGATCACGCTTATACTAACGTGTCCACTTGTCCGTTATGTAAGGCTTCGCATTCATTCTATCAATGTAATGGTTTCCGTGGTTTAACCTCAGACCAACGTTACGTCACTCTGCGACAATAAAACGCTGTTTTAACTGTATGGGTGCACATCTGCGAACCTAAGTCTTGTTCCGTGTGTCATAGTACCAAACATCATTCTATGTTGCATGTAGACTCCACTCAGTCTTCCGTGGACGATACTCTTGTCTCCGATCAAGGCCATCAGGTGCCACAGACACTGTCGTGTCAAGTCCGGGGTTTGAACCCCACTCATCAAACCGTCATATTGGGCACCGTTCGCGCACTCATAAGTGATGCCCACGGGATATTGCACCCATTTCATGCCGTTATTGACTCCGGGTCGCAAATCTCTGCCATCACTAATTCGTTAGTGCAACGTTTGGGTTTACAGGTCAAACTAGCCACCGCTTAACTGTCAAGTGTTGGTCAAATTCATGCTCGTGTGCATAGTATCGTTCAATGCAGTATAGCTTCTCGACGTTCTGGGCAACCTGCTATGCATGTCAACGCGCACGTTCTCTCAACTATTGCCGGCAATTTGCCTACTTCCTTTGTGTCCACTGAGGTCATAAAGCGCAATCATGACCTTGACCTCGCTGACGATCACTTCAATGTTCCCAGACCCATTGATTTTCTCATTGGTGCCAATCTCTCCTCTGACATTCTCTGTAAAACCGGAAACACGATAGTGGGCAGCAAACCTTCCGCACTAAACACGATTTTCGGTTGGGTGATTTTGGGTCCAGTCAACTCTTCTGAACCTGCACCTGAATCATCCTACTCTTTTCTCGCCGTGGCCAATACTCCTTTGGAACACACTCTTCGTCTCTTCTGGGAAACAGAAGAAGTTAGTCGACCCCCCTCTCTAGACCCATTGGATTCGCTCGCTGAAGAGCATTTCATTAAAACCCACTCTCGCGACCCATGCGGTCGCTACTCGGTCGCTCTACCTTTCAAGCCTGACTGCATCATGCCAGGCTATAATTGTGACGTCGTGCTCAAGAAGTTTGTCAGTTTGGAGCGTCGTCTTAAGCGTGATCCTCCACTTTATGACACCTATCACGAGTTAATGAGTGAATACGCTCGTTCACTGCATATGCAGCCTGCTCCTCAACCTCAAAGTACATTATCCCGCACCATTGTGTACACAAGGTCACAAGCTCTACCATTAAATTGCGAGTGGTATTCAACGCCACCTCCCCTGATAAACGTGGAGTTACTCTCAACCACGTCTTGCTTAGTGGTCCCAAACTTTAGAGTGACCTTCCCCGGGTTCTCTCCACCTTTCGTGTCTATCCCGTAGCCCTGTGCGCGGACGTAAGACTGATGTACCGTCAAATCCTTGTACACGAGGACGACCGTGTCTATCAGCACATATTTGGCACCCTGAGCCTTCCTCCCCTGTTATTGAGTACGAGCTCAACACAGTGACTTACGGTCTCACGCCCTTTGCATTCTAGGCCCAAAGAGTGTTGCAGCAACTTGTCAAGGACGAGGGCGAGCAGTTTCCTCTCGCTTAAAGCGCCCTCACTTCAAACATCTACATCGATGACATAGTATCCGGTGCCAGTGACCTTGACGAGGCTCTCGCGCTTCGCGCTGAGTTGCAATCAATCACTCAGTGCGCCGGGGTCGAACTTCGCAAATGGGCTAGCAACTCCCCCGACGCTCTTAGCGCTCTTGGTGACTCCAAAATCTCGGATTGTTGTGGGACCCTCGCTCTGATTGCTTCAGTTTTCACACTCTACTTTTCGAAGGTTGTGTCACCAAACGTTCCATACATTCCTACATTGAGCGCACATTCGACCCTCTCGGGTGTCTCACCCCTTTCCTCTCCTGGATGAAGGTGTTCATGCAGAATCTCTGGCTCTTGCGCGTGGAGTGGGACGAATCACTTCCGGAGTCGCTTCCTCAGACTTGGATCACTGCCATCAAAAGCGTGTCCAAGTTGAGTGATGTCAGTGTTCCGCTCCTCCTTGTTTTGAATGACGCCACCTACCGGCTTGTGGGGTTTTGTGACGCCTCCGAGAAGGCCTATGCTGCTACTCTCTATTTGCACGTTGAGACGTGCTCGCAATCTCATGTCAGACTGTTGAGAGGCAGGAGCAAGGTCGCGCCCGTCAAGCTTCTCACTGTCCCTAAACTTGAGCTCAGTGGCGCATTGTTATTGTCTCGGGTGTTGAAAGATGCCCTGCCCACTCTCGAGGCCTTGCACATAGAAACAGTGTTGCTCTTTACCGATTCCACTATCGTTCTTGCCTGGCTCTTTACCCCCCCCGCATCAGCTTAAGACTTTCGTCACCAATCGAGTAGTCGAAATTCTCGAGACCACTTCTCCTCTGAACTGGTCTCACGTTCGTTCTGAAGAGAACCCTGCCGACTGTGCCTCTCGGGGACTTATCCCCCTGGACTTGTTGAACCATCCAATATGGTTCTCTGATCCCCCGCTCATACGTTCGCCTCCCTTTACGTGGCCTCGCTCGGTCCCCTCGCGTGAACCTTGCCACGAGGTGCCTGAGCTGAAAGCGTCTCCCACAGTTCTGATCAGTCTTGATCCCGTTGTTGACCCTCTACTTGTTAAGCTGCAAAGCTTCTCCTCGCTCGTCAAAGCCAAGCGCGTGTTTGGTCACGTGGTACGCTTTTCCCGCATTTTGCTTGCTCGCCGAAGTCAGCTTGCTTCCCCCACTGGTCCCCTGCTCCCGTCCGAACTTGAGGACGCGATGCGTTTGTTCGTACGCATCACTCAACGGCATTATTTCACCAATGAGTTTAAGCAATTGGCGAAAACCTCGCCCGTGTCTCACCGCATTGCCCCCTTCAAACCCTTCATTGACTCCCGTGGGTTTCTCAGGGTGGGCGGCAGACTTCACTACTCTTCACTTCCCGAAGACGCACGTCATCCTCTCTTGCTTCCCAAAGAAGCTCATCTGTCTGCACTCTTGGGTGATGCTTTTCATCTCACGTCATTGCAATCTGGCCCTCGCACTGTGCAAGCTCTCAGTCAGCAGATGTATTGGATCGTTGCTTTACGCGGTTTATTGCGGCAACGCATTCGACGTTGCTTAACCTGTTTCAAATTCCGCGCCAAGCGTGTTCAGCCAATCATTTCTGAGCTGCCTGAACCTCGCGCTAAGCCTTCACGCGCTTTCCTCAACGTGTGCCATGATTACCTTGCCCCCGCCCACTTGTTGATTGGCACCTCATTTCTCGCACCTCCTGAAACTGCTATCGCCGAGTCTACTTCCCACCTTTCTCGTTGGCATCAAGTCCGTCAGCTGCATCAATCCTTCTGGATGCGTTGGTCCAGAGAGTACCTGCATACGCAAATGCAGTGTGGGAAGGGGTGCGCGCGTGTCCAAATCTCAAGGTCGGGTACGTCGTCTTCGTGTTGGAACCCGTCAGTACCCCGTTATCTTGGCCCATTGGCAGGGTGGTTCAGGTGTGCCCTGGTAACGACAACGTCGTCCTAGTCGCGTCCGTTTGCACTTCTAAATGAGTGTTCACCCGACTGGTGAACAAGCTAGTTACCCTCCCCCCTCTTTAGTCGTTTGTTTCGGAGTGATGTTTGATTTATATTTGTAGTTCATAGTTTGTTTTTTCTCATTGTTCTACCTAAAATTACCCTATTTTAGGTTGGCGGTATGTTCGCGCCGTTTATTCGACGCTGGGGTTTTGTATTTTTGTAGTGTTGGTATTTCTGTCTATTATTTCATGTTTCGATTTTCGGCCAATCACATCATTTCCCACAGTTTTCCTGTTTTCAGCGCATTGCACTATCTCTTATCTCGTCAGTATTGTTCAAGTTTACGACCTCGTCGGGTCATGTTCAGTTTCTCTCTCGTTTTCTCTCTCGTGCAACAGGACTGCTTCTATGCCGCTGTCCTGGGTTAGATCGCCTTTAAGGCATTTTTTCATACTTCCTTCTTTTCTCTTCCAAACTTGAGTTTCTATCTTCTATCTCTATCTTACGACAGCCACTTTCCTGCCGTCGCAATTAACTACGCTTTGCCCTCGCACGACCTCTTCACACCTTGGGGTAAGTTTGAAGCTCATAATATACAGTCCACTAAAAACATCTCGGAGTGAGCATCCCGGCTCAAACAATTATTTATTTAAGTGTAGCGCTGCTGAATGCAAGCTACGTGGTCGCACTTACTGCTTCTAAAACCAAAGCAAATGTTTTATGTATGATATTGTTGAGTTCAGAAGGTATGCACCTCTTTTCTACACAATGTAAAGCAATCACATTGATAACGACAATGACTGCACTGTTATCGTTTATTCACACCCTCAACAGTATTGGTCGATCGGACATCAAGGTCGATCGATAGACTTGAAATGTTGGCATCGAGCTTAGATTAGCCAGGGAACCTGGGAACCCCTATCAGAAAATAATCTGTGCAACGAACTCGACTTAGCATTCATCAATCAACAGAAATAACAAAATTACTACTTCAATGTCATAATCGGTTTCATAAGGTACGAATTATACATTTTCAACAACGCTCATTAGGACAAAGGTGTGAAGTGAGCAGATATCTTTAGTTCGACATAGTTTGAAGCTCTACCCCGTAGTTATGAACTTAAGACCCAAGTATAACAAACGTGACTGATTATAAATAATATAATATGTAATGTGTGTAAATATGATGTGATTGTCGGGTTGTAACGGGGGTAAGCGGTGGTCACATAGCGATGGAGGGAAGCAGCATCAAACTGAGATAATATCGGTTCTACACAACATGTATACGAACATAACTTACCAGTGAATGAGATCCTCTCCGTCGCCTCCAACGGCCGGGCCAAAGTCACATGATATACAACACACTTTAGGACCTTGCCGTTGTCCTTAGTCTGGCGGGTGAGTGTGAGTCTCTGCATGACAGATCCCTTCATCCAGGGCCACCTCCACGCGTCCTGAGCGTTGCCTAGAGTGTCCACTAGTGCATCCTGGCGGATAATTTCATCTCCCAGCAACCAGGATATCTGGGCGAAAGGACGAGCCCCGTTCACCTCACAGATGGCCGTGACGCTGGCCTCAGTGTAGACAACACTCAGGGTTGGTGCACTTGGGGTACCTGAAGCATGACATAGCAACAATGAGACATACAATCATCTAGCCTCGTGCAGCACACAGGTGGCCGTGTAGACAACACTCAGGGTTGGTGCGCTTGGGGGGACCTGAAGCATGACATAGCAACACTGAGACATACAATCATCTGGCCTCGTGCAGCTCACAGGTGGCCGTGTAGACAGCACTCAGGGTTGGTGCCCTGGGGGGACCTGAAGCATGACATAGCAACACTGAGACAAACAATCATCTAGCCTCGTGCAGCTCACAGGTGGCCGTGTAGACAACACTCAGGGTTGGTGCCCTGGAGAAGACCTGAAGCATGACATAGCAACACTGAGACATACAATCATCTAGCCTCGTGCAGCTCACAGGTGGCCGTGTAGACAACACTCATGGTTGGTGCGCTGGGAGACCTGAAGCATGACATAGCAACACTGAGACATACACTCATCTAGCCTCTTATAGCTCACAGGTAACCGTGTAGACAACACTCAGGGTTGGTGCGCTGGGAGACCTGAAGCATGACATAGCAACACTGAGACATACACTCATCTAGCCTCGTGCAGCTCACAGGTGGCCGTGTAGACAACACTCAGGGTTGGTGCACTGGGAGGACCTGACGCATGGCATAGCAACACTGAGACATATAATCATCTAGCCTCGTGCAGCTCACAGGTGGCCGTGTAGACAACACTCAGGGTTAGTGCGCTGGGAGGACCTGACGCATGGCATAGCAACACTGAGACATACAATCATCTAGCCTCGTGCAGCTCACAGGTGGCCGTGTAGACAACACTCAGGGTTAGTGCACTGGGAGGACCTGACGCATGGCATAGCAACACTGACACATACAATCATCTAGCCTCATGCAGCTCACAGGTGGCCGTGTAGACAACACTCAGGGTTAGTGCGCTGGGAGGACCTGACGCATGGCATAGCAACACTGAGACATACAATCATCTAGCCTCGTGCAGCTCACAGGTGGCCGTGTAGACAACACTCAGGGTTAGTGCGCTGGGAGGACCTGACGCATGGCATAGCAACACTGAGACATATAATCATCTAGCCTCGTGCAGCTCACAGGTGGCTGTGTACTACTATTTACAATACGTGTTAGGCTCCAATGCACCGTAAGGTCCACTTGTTATACAGATTGAAGGACGAAAAGGGTTTCAATCGATTAAGACGTATGATTACGATTTTAAAAATTGCTCACAGATAGGGTCTGTCCACAACTATCCACAATGTGTGTTAGGAATAATAAACAAATGGCCCATATCTCTGTCAGTTTTTTTAGATAGACGATCGGATATGGTTTCAATTAATTTGGACTTACAAACTGTTTTTACAAATACCTTACAGTGGGGGTCTAGCCACAACTAGTCACAATGTATATTTGTGTCTTATACAATATTAATATATCATAAAAGGGCTCATATCTAAGTCAATTTTACAGATAGAAAGTCGGAAACGGTTTTAGTCGAATAAGACGTATGATAAACATGTAAAAAACCCCTCACAGTGGGGTCTAGCTAAAACTAGTTTCAATTTGAGTAAGGCCCTAATACATCAAAAGGGCCCATATCTCATTCAGTTTTTTAGATAGTACGTCGGAAGTAGTTTAAATCGTTTTTGCCGTACGATTACCATTCTAAAAACACCCGACAGTGGAGGTATATTTACCACCAGTCACAATGTTTCTTTAGCCCTAATACAACAAAAGAGCCCAAATCTCTGTCAGTTTTACAGATAGAAGGTCGGATATGGTTTAAGTCTATTAAGACTTATAATAACCGCGCTAAAAACACCTCACAAAAGGGGAGCTAGCTACAACTAGTCGTAATATGTGTTTAGCTCTTAAACAACAAAAGGGCCCATATCTCAGTCAGTTTGGCATATAGGAGGTCGGATATGAATTCAGTCGTTTTAGAAGTATAATAACCGTTCTGAAAACACCTCACAGTAGGGGTCTAGCTACAACTAATCACAATGTGTGTTAGGCCCTAATACAATAAACGGCCCATATCTCAGTCAGTTTTACTGAACGGAGGTCGAATATGGTTTAAGTTGATTAAGACGTATAATAACCGTTCTTGAAACACCTCACAGTAGGGGTCGAGCTTCAACTATTCACAATGTGTGTTAGGCCCTAATACAATAAAAGGGCCCATATTTCAGACAGTTTTCCAGATAGAAGGCAGATATGGTTTCAGTTGATTAAGACGTACAATAAACGTCCTTATAACACCTCCCAGTGGGGGTCTAGCTACAACTATTCACAATGTGTGTTAGGCCCTAATACAACAAAAGGGCCCATATCTCAGTAAGTCTTACAAATGGAAGGTCAGATATTGTTTCAGTTGACTAAGACGTATAATTTCTATTGTTAAAACACTTTACAGTGGGAGGTCTAGCTACAAATAGTCACAATGTGCGTTAGGTCCTAATATATCAAAAGGGCCCATATCTCAGTCAGTTTTACAGATAGGAGTTCTGATATGGTTTAAGTCAATAATGACTTTTAATTACCATTCTAGAAACACCTCACAGTGGGGGTCTAGCTACAACTAGTCACAATGTGTGTTAGGCCCTAATACAACAAAAGGGCCTATATTTCATTCAGTTTTACAGATAGAAGGTCAGTTTTGGTTTCAGTTGTTTTAGACGTATAATTACCGTTCTTAAAACACCTCACAGTGGGGTCTAGCTATAACTAGTCACAATGTGTGTTAGGCCCTAATACAATAAAAGAGCCTATATCTTAGTCAGTTTGGCAGAACGGAGGTCGGAAGAAGTTTGAGTCGTTTTTGACGTGTGATAACCCTTTGCAAATCACCTCAAAGTGGGGTCAAGCTACAACTAGTCACAATGTGTGCTAGAACATAATATAAAAAAAGGGCCCATATCTCCGTCAGTTTTAAAGACAGGAGGTCAAAAGTAGTTTAAATCGTTTTTGACGTGTAATATCCATTCTAAAAACACCTCACAGTGGGGGTCTAGCTACAACTAGTCACATAGTGTGTTTGGCCCTAATACAACAAAAGGGCCCATATCTCAGACAGTTTTACAGATAGGTGGTCGGATATGTGTGAAGTCGATTAAGACGTAAAATAACCGTTCTAAAAACACCTCACAGTGGGGGTCTAGCTACAACTATTCACAATGTGTGTTAGGCCCTTTTACAACAAAAGGGCCCATATCTCAGTCAGTTTTACATATAGGAGGTCTGATATGGTTTTAATCGATTTAGACGTATGATTGCCGTTCTTAAAACACTTACAGTGTGGGTCTAGCTTCAACTATTCACAATGTGTGTTAGGCTCTAATACAACAAAAGGGCTCATATTTCAGACAGTTTTACAGATAGAAGTTTAGATATGGTTTCAGTTGATTTAGACGTATGATTGCCGTTCTTAAAACACTTACAGTGTGGGTCTTGCTACAACGTAACAACCGTGACATAGTGGTAGTCTTGTTGGTAAACCTACTTGCTACAATGAGAGTCATGTATCTGAGGTCCTGCTTCCCGGGTGCTCTGATGTAACCCCTGAACTGCCCGTTGTCCTCTTCGCTGACGTTGCTCACAGCCAGACCGCACTCGCCATTCCGCAGTCCAGCCCCCAGGTAGCGATGCCGGCCAGCGCTGTTGGCAGACTCGGATCCCTGGTCGAAGTCAAGCGTCTTGCCTGGCGGGGCGAAGCTGCACCAGTCCAACGGTTCCTGCGCCTTAAACGCGAACCTCGCCTCCCCGCCCTGGAGAACGACGGCCTCCCTCGGTGTCAGGGTGTGAGAGATGGGGTCCCCGTCTGTAACCAGGGAGCGGATATACAACACTCCTATAGTGATGTTTTTGTTATAGTCTATACTAACTCAGTTACAATAGATTTCTTGCTGATTTTCAGTTTATTTTATTGTACTTTTGGTATTTTAATTTTAACATGATTATTTTTGAAAGTTTGTTTTGTGGGCATTGACGAACTCTACAACTATACCCGGCGCGACCCTTACGCTAGGCCTGGAAGATTGACAACTTTGCGACAAGTCCGCTATTTTGTACAAACTTGGAAGTCTATTCATAAAGTCTTCTCGCAGCGAGCGCGCGGAGTTCCGTCGAATAATAGAAGGGTTGCCGCTACCTGCCATGCGCTGTCTATTGTTAGCCATTCTAATGCACTAGAGTGTCATCATTTTGATATAATAATAAATGTTACGTCGAACATTATTATAGTATTTAGTTATTTTAGTTTTTCTTTACGACAGTAATTTTAATCAACATTGTCATTTTGTATGTGTTATTTGATTTGTCTCCTACTTGCACCCTCTCTCGCTAGAGGATGTAAGCATGCTCAGATTGAAAGGTAGATGTTTTGAGGTTGGGCCCGGCTTGCGGCGGCATTCCGTTCCAAGTTTGGCTTCACCCACCCTCAGTGGTCATTGTCAGTACGCGTGAAACTCTGACACGATGTAGTTCGTCACGCTATTCGTCCGGTCTAAGACATCCTCTTAGCACCATTCTTCTACGTTCTTGTCAAGTGTATTTTGTGTTTTTGTTCTTATATATCATTTGTTCACACATTACAACATTTCATTTTATGTATGTGCGTTTTTAATGTATGATAAGTAAGAGTGCAAAAACTACCAGCAACCGACCGTGGTTCATTATTAACTTCTTTACTTGAGAAACTTTGTGTCGAAATGTATTTATTCATATTTTTGTGTACATAAATTTGGTCCTCCGGGCACCGGGTCTGTTACTGTGTCTTACTATCGTCATTTCATGTTTATAACTAGTGGATATTTTATTGTGTGGAAATGAACTTTTCGCGCGGGAATGTGAATGAGCGAGTGACGCGTGGGGTGTTGGCAAGTTAGCCTACCCGCGCATTCGCAAGAGCGCGTCCTCTCGCTCCGCCAGCCTGTCGCCTAGATCTACCCCCGAGCCACGCAGCCGCACAGCTGAGCCTGGAACAAGGTCAACGAGCCCAGTGGCGGAGCGCAAGGGTCTTCTCGCGCGGCTTCAGGATTCGACGCCAGGCAGCACCTGCGTCAACCTCCAACATGATATTATTGTCACAAGGTAAGCATTTCCTTCTCTTTACCTTTCATTTCCCTAAGTTTATACAGGTAGAGGCTAGACAAAATGGATACGGAAAAAAGGAAAGGGCTAATTAATAAAAGAGCATCTTGTAAAGCAGCCCTTTCAAGACTGCAAACCTTCGTAGAATCATTTAACGCAGAAACGCAAAACAAGTTTGATTTAAAGGTGCGATATGATAAAATCTCAACCATTTGGGACAACTACACCAAATACCAAGACGAGTTAGAATTTGAAGACGATGGCGGCAACCATGCCTCAGATCGGGAGGTATTTGAAGGCCAGTACAATAGCGTCCAATCTAAGTACTAACAGCTTCTCGAACCCCCAACTGAAGCAAATTCCAATGGTTTATGATCAGCTGGTGGGTCCACCTCAAATGGTTCAGACAGTGAGCGTGGCCTACACATAAAGCTCCCCACAATAAGCCTGCCCAAGTTCGCAGGGAATGTAGAACAATGGCTGCACTTCAAAGACACATTTGAAGCTCTGATAATTGATAACTGTCAACTCTCAAACATACAAAAATTTCATTATCTGCTCTCATCAATCGAAGGAGAGGCTCATCAACTGGTACAAAACCTGCCTATCACAAATGATAACTTTCAAATAGCGTGGCAGTTGGTGACACGTAGGTATCACAATACCAAGTTGATAGCCTCTACACATGTGAGACAATTACTCCATGTACCTTCTATTACCAAGGGTACTGGGGCTAATCTCCGAAGTCTAATAAATGTAGTTCAGGCAAATGTTCATGCACTGAATGCATTAGGTATAACCATATCATTGCATAAAGTCCTACTAAATCAAATCATCTATGAACGAATACACGTAGACACCCGTAAGGAGTGGGCACTTCACTCAGAATCAGATGAAATGCCAACTTTTGAATCACTGATCAACTTTTAGAAAGAAAATGCAAGGCATTTGAAAGTATATCGAATTCAAATGAACCTAAAGCACTGAACAAACCAAATAATACCAATAATAAATCTACGCCTAAGGCACAACATGCCTATGTAGCTGTTAACAAAAAGTGTATTCTGTGTTCAGAATCTCATGCCTTGTACAGATGTTCCCAATTTGCACAAATGACCTCACAGCAACGCTTCACGCTTGCTAAACAACACAAGCTTTGTTTCAATTGTTTAATTCCTTTTGTTGCCAACCATGAGTGTTCGACACATCACTGTCGCAAGTGCAACAAAAAGCACCACACAATGCTACATTTGGAAAATCCGCCATCACAATGGACAGCAGATACAAAGGAGTCACTTCCTACACAAGCTTCAGGTCAGGAAGCTCAACCTACTGCTCGTAAGACCTACTGTACCTTCAACGACAAGGTACAGTCGCAGGTCTTATAAGGCACAGCAGTAGTTACAGTAAAGAACAAACATGGACAATACATTCATTGCAGAGCACTGCTTGATTCTGCATCTCAAATTAACTTTGTAACTGAAGCATTAGTTCAAAAACTACAGCTGAAGAAGTCAAAACAGCATGTGCCAATACAAGGCATCAATGAGGTTAATGCCGAAACGACACAGACTGTCTCACTTAACCTCAAGTCAAGGGTGAGTAATTACACAACCACCATTGACTGTGCAGTACTTCCTCGCATAACAGGTACAATGTCTGCTGAATTCCTAAACTCTGACAGTTGGGGAATTCCCAAAGACATAATCTTGGCTGACGAACACTTCAATCAACCTGGGTCCATTGACTTGCTCATAGGAGCACACGTCTTTTATGAAATTTTGCGCCCTGAAAAGCTCACAAAACCGGGCAACTACCCAATTCTACAAGATACTGAGCTTGGCTGAACGATTGCTGGCAAAACACCTGCTATGTTGCCAACTCAATCGCCGCAGCCCGTTCACTTTGTGCGCAATAATACTTCACTGGAAACTCAAGTACAACGCTTTTGGGAAATCGAATCTATAGGCCATGAGAAACCAGTTTTGTCTCCGGAACAACAACAGTGCGAAACACACTTCTCCGAGCACACGACTCGACATACAGATGGCAGGTTTATTGTCAAACTTCCCACGAAGGTCGACCCCAAGGTACTTGGGAATTCTGAATTCATTGCGAAGCGGCGGCTCGCTCAAATTGAAGGGCGTCTGAAAAACAACCGTCAACTACAGGCTCAATATCACAGCTTCATGGATGAGTATCAAACCATGAACCACATGGAACAAGTAGGCATAGATACCGCGGAAAATGGTCCTTCCTTTTATTTGCCGCATCATCCAGTGTTCAAAACATCTAGCACTACGTCGACTCGAGTAGTGTTCGATGCAAGCGCCAAATCATCAAGCGGCGTGTCATTAAATGACATACTTCATACCGGACCTACCATCTAACAAGATATGTACTCAATTGTGCTACGGTTCCGCACACACAACATTGCAATCGTGGCAGACATTGAAAAAATGTACAGGCAAATCTTGGTTCATCCTGATGACCAAAATCTGCAACGAATTCTTTGGCGTGAATCACCCAAAGAAGAAGTTAAGACATTCAAGCTAACAACAGTCACTTACGGAACGACATGTGCGCCATATCTAGCGACAAGATGTCTGCACCAGGTCGGCGTTGACAACGAAGTAAGTGCTCCAAGGACTTCCAGAATCATCAAAGAAGATTTCTATGTAGATGACTTGTTAACTGGCTGCTCCACCGTTGAAGAGGCTAAACACATCTACAATGAGGTTTCCATCTCACTCAAGAAAGCAGGATTTCCTCTACGTAAATGGTCCTCGAATGCGACCGCACTACTTGAAATAATCCCAGAAGAACTACGAGAAAACAAAGGGCTTCTATCATTAGACAATGAGGAAAATGTCAGTACCCTCGGATTGCTATGGGATCCAAAGGCAGACCAATTCCACTTGAAAACTTACAGTCCCGGTCTTTCAATCGAACATTCTAGTCATACCAATGTGAAAGCAAAGGCTACAAAGAGAAGAGTGTCCACTGTTGCGTCAATATTCGATCCTCTCGGTCTTGTTAGCCCCATTGTCATTAGATGTAAAATATTCTTGCAAAACCTCTGGCAAGAACAGATTGGATGGGACGAGCCACTTGCAGCAACACTGCAAACAGAATGGATACGCTTATGCAAGGAACTTCCTTTGATCAGCGATATCAAAATACCTCGAAATGCACTTCGCGGTGAGGTAGCCACCATGTCCTCGGTGAGCATTACGCCTTGCACAGCCAATGGGCTACCACACAATGTATCCATAACGCCCGTGGATGTACAAATCCATGGTTTTTGCGACAGTAGCGAAAGAGCTTATGGTGCATGTTTCTATATACGTGCTACTTATGCCACAGGTCAAATTGTATGCAACCTGTTGTGTTCCAAATCGAAAGTGGCACCTGTCAAACGAACTACTCTACCTAGATTAGAGTTATGCGGGGCTCTCCTTTTAGCCCAATTGTGTGACAAGGCAATCCCTGCACTCAACTCACCAATCAGCGATACTATCTTGTGGACAGACTCTACACTGGTATTGTATTGGCTTTCAGGCAGTTCATCTTGGTGGAAGACCTATGTAGGAAACCGTGTTGCTATCATCCAGGAGCTCACCACTAGCGCACGATGGAAACATGTTCCGACGGCATGCAATCCGGCAGATCTCGTGTCTATGGGTGCTGGAGCTAACACTCTCAAGACATGCGAACTTTGGTGGCACGGACCTGAATCGGTAATTCGAGAACGATCTTCGTGGCCCATATTGGATATCCACGTTCCTTCTTCTGACAGTTTAGAAGCAAGAACAGCACTTGTTGCAACTAAAACTGCGCCAGAGGACTGGACCCAAAGGTACTCTAAGCTAAGCACCCTGGTGAGAGTCACTGCTTATTGTAGAAGATTCATTAACAATGCAAGATTGAAGAAAGATGAACGACATCTGTCATCTCTCACATCCAAGGAGATGGAAGATAGCCTCTTGACATCTGTCAAGCTGGTACAGTCTATCTCATTTCATAATCAATTGGCTACTCTATCAAAACATCAAACAATCTCACCAAAAAGTAATTTGAAGAGCCTGACTCCATTCGTTGATCAGCATGGGCTACTACGAGTTGGCGGTCGACTCCAAAAGTCATCACTCCAATATGATGCTATTCATCAGATAATCTTACCGACAGATCTTCACTTCACAAATCTTGTCTTGAAGAACGAACACATCAAATTGTTGCATGCCGGACCACCTTACTCAGTCAAGTCGAAGCCTGTATGAACTCCCGTCCACTCTGTAGCATCACTAACGATCCTCATGACGTTAGTTACCTCACCCCCGGACATTTCCTGATTGGAGAACCTTTAACCCAAATCCCCTCCGTTGACCTTCTTGACACAAATGTTAATAGGTTGACCAGGTGGCAGCAGGTGCAGCAACAGTTGCAGCGGTACTGGAAACGATGGCGCCAGGACTACCTTCAAGAACTGCAGCAGCGTCGTCGCTGGCACAAGACACTGCCCAATCTTCAAGCCGGTGCAGTGGTGCTCCTTCGGGAAGACAACGTTCCTCCTTTACAGTGGCGTCTCGGTGTAATCGTGGACACTCATAAGGGACGCGACAACATTGTGCGGGTAGTGTCAGTGCGAACAGTTCATGGATCCTTTAAACGGCCCATAACAAAGGTGTGCGTACTACCACCGTGTTAATTGTTGAAAGACCTTGGCCTTTCAAGGGGGCCGGTATGTTATGTCAAACATTATTATAGTATTAAGTTATTTTAGTTTTTCTTTACGACAGTAATTTTAATCAACATTGTCATTTTGTGTTATTGGATTTGTCTCCTACTTGCACCCTCTCTCGCTAGAGGATGTAAGCATGCTCAGATTGAAAGGTAGATGTTTTGAGGTTGGGCCCGGCTTGCGGCGGCATTCCGTTCCAAGTTTGGCTTCACCCACCCTCAGTGGTCATTGTCAGTACGCGTGAAACTCTGACACGATGTAGTTCGTCACGCTATTCGTCCGGTCCAAGACATCCTCTTAGCACCATTCTTCTACGTTCTTGTCAAGTGTATTTTGTGTTTTTTGTTCTTATATATCATTTGTTCACACATTACAACATTTCATTTTATGTATGTGCGTTTTTAATGTATGATAAGTAAGAGTGCAAAAACTACCAGCAACCGACCGTGGTTCATTATTAAATTCTTTACTTGAGAAACTTTGTGTCGAAATGTATTTATTCATATTTTCGTGTACAATAAATTTTGGTTTTATTAATGCACACAGTTTTCCCTGTCATACTTTTTTCATATATTTTCGTTTTTAATTTTTTACTCTACGATGATTATTGCATTTAACGAAAATGTTGTATCCTTTGGTTATGTTCGAGCATTTACAGATAGCGTGTTGTGTTTTATGGGTGTTTTGTTACGTATTTATGCGTATTGTAGACGCATGCCTATTACTGTGTTAAGTCAATATTTTCAATATTATCAAGTGTCATAAGCTATGTACGATGCACGATATAGGGTGAGTGCAGGAGCAAAGCATGTTCAGTCCGGCCCTTGATTCACTTGTGTCTCCGAGTGCACCATCACACTGTCTCAGCATGAGTTTGAGCAGTGAACAAGCGGGGCGGATAATCTTTATGTTAATAGTTAACTGTATGCGACAGTATGACTTTAAACAATTCATTGTAGTAAAAATATTAATCCATTGTCAAGAGACAACAAGAAACCCAAGTTTCACGCGAACGAAGTCGCGAGCACGCTCGTTATTAACAATGGGGTCAATGAGGTTTAGGATAAGCTGGTTATTGAAAAGTGAAAACATTATCTCGGACTGGCAAGAAGTAAAGTGTTTTCATTCATTACTATTGGGGCATTTTTGTACATTGTAGATAACTGAAAGTAATGATACCCCAAAGTGAAAACCAGAAGTGATACAAATTTAACATCTTTTGCGAATTAGATGCAGTTTTCCCATACCGCGTGTGTGCCTTTGCAATACGAACACTAGAACGGACGGGCTAAGTGGAGATATATTATAATAGGGTGGCGCATAGCGATCACGGCACTGCCCGGCCCAGCAAGTGGGAGACCTGGGTTCAGTGGAGATATATTATAATAGGGTGGCGCATAGCGATCACGGCACTGCCCGGCCCAGCAAGTGGGAGACCTGGGTTCAGTTCACAGTCGGTGTTGATTTTTGTTACTTTCTGAGTTTCAATCGAATAGATCTATGCAAAATACATTGTGCATTTCAACTGCTCGAGGTGGGTTTCTTCCTGTGGTGACCGGTTCACGCAAAGAAGACTCTAGTGGAAATTGTAACTCAACTAATGCACTGTTACATTGATTCTATATCACGTGTATTTAGCCTCCATTCGTCCCAGCCCTCTTTGTGACTTGAACGTTCACCGTCCCTCGTTTGGCCCTGGGATAAAAATGTCCAGACAGCGCTAGTTTGCTTTCCTAATCAAAGACAAACTAATACGCAACTTCCTGTTTAGGAAGCATGCATATTCTATACACATTCGATTTTAAAATTATCATAACGAGTTCATTTAAAATTACATGCATTAAACGTGTCAGTTTTTTTTACCGATGATACCGAAAGAGGTGGTTCAGCGGTAGTACACGGGGCTTAATGCAGGAGTTCAAAGGTTCTGTACCCGTTACCGGTAATTCTGACTAACAGATTTTGTTCTGAGGATTTCCTCGGGCACATTGCGAATGCTTCCCAACTATTTCATGAAGAGTCAAGAGGGATATGAATCCCCCTCCCTTGCTGAATAGTGTATTGAACTATAGCATTGTCTCCTGTGTAATATTGTTTTCTTTTCTTCCTATGCAGAGATGGCTTCCTCAGCCATTCCTCTTCCTCGCTATCCAATATAAAATTGCTTCTTTTTTTGACCTGCCCATATCATTGGGCAGGCGTCAATGTCACTCTGAAGTGCGGCACACCTTAAAAGGTGTGCTCTGTCTTGGGGTTCAAAACTACATTATTACAAAGTACATTATTGTAAATTGTATTGTGATTGCACTAGTGGGATTTTGATATTCTGTTTGCAAATAAAGGCATGATTATTATTATTATTATTATTATTATTATTATTATTATTATTATTATTATTATTATTATTATTATTTTTATTATTAATATTATTATTACTATAATAATAATAATAATAATAATAATTATTATTATTATTATTATTATTATTATTATTATTATGATTTTATTGTTGCAATACATACAAACTCGGTCAAAACCGGCATAAACATGTTGTACGGACACAAATGTCAAGTATTTCCATGTGTTT